>APFE031474096.1:475718-493796 GCA_000404065.3 Pinus taeda
TCTTCAAATGAATTACCATAAACTATAAAATCATCCATATAAACCTCTACACAATCATGAATTAGATCAGAAAAAATTCCTAGTACTGCTCTTTGGAATGTTGCGGGTGCATTACATAACCCAAAAGGAAGCACTCGATAGGAAAATGTCCCCCCTGGATAGGTAAATGTGGTCTTATCTTGATCTTCAGGTGCTGCCTGAATTTGATTATAGCCACTAAAACCATCCAAAAATGAAAAGTACTTTTTGCTTGCTAATGTGTCTAATACCTGATCGATAAAGGGAAAAGGAAAGTGATCCTTCAAAGTTGCTTTGTTCAATTCCCTATAATCAATGCATACCCTCCATTTATCATTCTTTTTAGGTACTATAACCAAAGGAGAAACCCATCGGCTATCTGAAATTGGATAAATGAAGTTTACATTGAGTAGTTTTTGGAGCTCTTCTTTCACTATCTCCCTAACATTTGGATTCATCCTTCTTTGAGGTTATCTAATTGGTCTATTGTTTTCCTCAATATAGATATGATGGATGCAAGTCTTAGGATCAATACCTTTCATATCAGTATACTCCCATGCAAATGCAGTAGAATATTTTTGCAAGATTTTGGTTAGTTCTTCCTGTTGTGACTTTTCCAAATTTTTGTTGATATTCAATGTTTTTCCTGGAAAAATCTCAATGGCAGAACTACAAAACTCTTCCATAGAGTAAAGAGACATTTTTGTCTTGATGATAAATATTCAATGTCAGATTCCAACTGAAATTGTGTGGGGTCATATTCTGAAGATGTCTCAAAATTTTCTAATGTGTTCAGAATTTGACTATCCTCACTGATTTCAGAAATGGTAAAGACAGGGTGTATAGTGTCCTCATCATCGACCCATTCATTATCTCCTACTTCTGCAATTGCTTTTGCTGGAGGATACACATTGAATTTCTTTGTAGAATTACCATCAGAAATATACATATCCCCAGATCTACAACTAATGAAAGCATCAGTTGTGGCTAGCCAAGGTCTTCCTAAGATAAGGGGGTGCCCTCCTAGATTATTCTTGGGAGTTAAAATCATGAAATCTACTGGATATTCCCAAGAATCTAAGGAGACTGAAATGTCTTCTAATACACCATCGGGTTTGATTATTGATCTGTCTGCAAGCTGCAGTAAAGTAGGTGTAAAAAGAAGATTAGCAAGTTTAAGCTGTTCCATAGTCTATCTACTCATAATGTTGATAGCAGCCCCTAAGTCAATCAATGTGCTTGGAATTTCTATCCCATTTATATGTGTCTTGACAATTGGACTACCTGGATCTACATACTTCTACATGGTAATTTTTCCCATCATGATATCTGCAATTTTTCCTACCAGGTGGATTCTTCTTGTATCTCTTGGTTTCCTTCCTAGTCTTTTGAGACTCAACTCCTTTATTGTTTTTTCTAGAATTGGAATTTCTCTAATGGCTTGTCACAAGGGGATCTTGATACAGACATTCTTTAATTCATCTAGAAAATCAGAGTTAGGCAACAGGATTTGTTTTTCCACCCCTTTATCAGTTTGTAATCTTTCAAGGAAAGGAGGTGTGGATGAAGATGCAGGTTGCTCAACTATAGGAGTTGTGGGGGTTGACTTTTCTTTCTCTTTTTGAGTGTTTGAGTTTTGAAGAGATGCTTCCTCAGAACCCTTATTGACTTTAAGAGAGTCCTCCTTAGAGGTATCTTGCTCGTGGACATCTATAGAATGTTTTTCTAAAACTCTACCAGACCTGAGTTATACATCATTGAGAGGAACAATCATATAGGTAGGAAATTGGTGTCCTTATATCATGTAAGTATTCTGAGGATTTTTATTATTAGGATTTGGAAATGGTTGAGCTGGAAGTTGATTTGTCTTTTGTTGGAATGGAAGCATGAGTTGAGGATTTGGATTTTGTTGAGAAGGTTGTTGTTGTGGAAATGGCAATGAAAGTTGTGGATTTGGGTTTGGAAGTTGTGGAGCTTGTTGATTTTGAAAAGATGGAGGATATTGATAAAATTGAGAAAATCTCCCATAAGGATTTTGCATACCTTGTACCCAGGACTGATATGGATTTTGAGGTTGGGGCCAAGGTTGTTGTCAAGGATTCCAATTTGGTGGGGGTTGAAAATTCATAGGGTTGTTAAACCCTTGAGTTTGTTTCCCCTGCCAAGGTCTTCTTGCAACAAAACAAAGAGATTCTACTAAATTTGGATCTTCTTGAAAGACAACTTTGATTCCAGGAATTGAAGGACAATCCTTGGTCTCATGATTCTCTGAAAAAATCATACCTGTTTCTACAACTTTTGCATCCAAGGGACATTCCCTTAAAGCATGTTTCTTTCTACATTTCAGACAAAATATGGCTAGAGCATCAGTTTCTGCTTTCTGCTTGTTTTGAATTTTAAGGGTGTCTAATTGTTCACTAAGGCTCCCTAAGATATCAGTTTTGAATTCATGAAGCATATTGCCAATCTCCGCCCTACTTACTAATCCAATTACAGATTTGTTTGCCCTAATAAGAGAAGGATCTCTAGGCCCTTTTCCCGTTTTAGATTTTCCCCTTGAGAGATGGACACAAAGTTATGCTATATCACGAAGTGGAAGGTGAGAAATGTCTCCCTTCCCCATCATGTTTAAAATATCTATCCATTAATTTATGATGGCTTTTAATAGAAGGGCTTTCAAGGTTTCCTCATCTAAGTTGCTCATCTTTGCTCTCTTTAAGTTGTATTGAAATCTTTCAAGTAAAGCCTCCAAGTTTTCATCTTCTTTTTGTACCATGTTGAATACCTCATCCTTGTGATTGGTGGTCATACAATAGTCCAGGTATCTATCCAAAAATGTTTGTTTCATATCATTCCAAGTCCTAATAGATTGGGTGATTAATCCCATGAACCATTTCAAAGCGGCTCCCTTCAATGTTGAAGGAAACAGTTTGAGTTTTTGAGAGTCTTCCATATAGTCATAGGTTCGGCACATGACTTCAAACTCAAACAGAAATGTTTCAGGATCCTCACTTCGCAATCCATAAAAGTTGGGGAGGACAGATGGTGAGATGTTTTTCATCATTGTATGAATTTCCTCATCAACTATAGGGAATCCAATCGAGTTGTCTCCTTCCCTATTTCTTCCATTATTACCTCCACCTCCACCATTGTTGCCTCCATTATTTCCTCCTCCTCTACCTCTACCTCTACCTTTACCTCTGAATCCATCTACTACTTCCTCTGTCATGATAGTTTCTTTAGAGTCCTCAGAGTCCTTTGGCTCTTCTATCAAGGGAGGATGAGAGGGAGTTTCTTCCTTTTCTTCTTCAGGTGATTCTACTTCTTTAATTACAATATGCTCTCCTGTAGAAGTAAAGAAAGGGTCTTCTTCTAAATGAGATTTGGTAGATGGTGTAGGAGAATCCTCTAATTTAGCTGCTCCTTGAATTCCAGGAATCTTAAGGCTAGGTGTAGATGGTGGTGAATCTTGTCTATGCCTTGAAGAAGATGGAGTTGTGAAAGTCGAACTCTTGGCTCTAGCTATAAACCTTCCCCTAGAATCTCTTGCTCTATGCATGTCATTTTTTTATTTTATTTTTAAGTTGGGCTAATAATTCTCTTTCTGATCTTCCAGGTCACACTAGGTGCAAGAAGAGAGCATACTTAAGAAATTATTGAACCAATAACTCTCTTTTATGATCCTCCACGTCACACTAGGTGCAAGAGGAGAGCATACTTCAAGAATTTATCAAATTTTCCCTTCTTTTTATTGTTTTTTTTTTAAGAAATTGGCTACCTAGTTACACTTCCCTGGCAACGACGCCAAAATGTTTGGTCAATTTAGTGTGCCCTAAATTGCTTCATTTAGTTGTCAATCTGGGATTCATAAGCTGACGAAGTGCGGCGCACTATATGTGCAAGATAACCTATTTCTTACTTTTGTCGTTTTTTATTTTTATGTTTTGGGGGTTTTTATCTTCGTTGATTTCTTAATGTGAGATGAAAAATCTAAAAGACAAGTATGGATATAAATGTTCAAGGAAATGATGTCCTTTATAATGATTTCCCAAACTTCAAACTTAAAAAGGGTTTTAAAACATGCAATGACAAAATTAATTCCTAAAAGAAAATGAAAATGTGCCACTATACTAGTCAAACAAATTGTGAACTATTGATCATGAAACCCATTACCCTTGCTGCTGTCTAAATACAAAAGAAAATTTGCTCAAAGAAATCCAAGAATTGCAAGCAAAGTAAATCTAAAATCAAATTACATCAACTCATATTCTGACCCCTCACCATTAGTCTTGCTATGGCTTTCGGAGGTAATCATAAACAACTTGAGCAATCTGATATCTAATTTGTAGGAAAATAAACTAATATCAAATTACACACTCATACTTCAATCCCTCACCATTAGTCTCGTTATGGCTTTCGGAGGTAACTGATAATGACATGAACAATTTAATATCTAACTTGCAGAAAAATAAACTAATATCAAACTACACACTCATCCTTCAATCCCTCACCATTAGTCTCGCTATGGCTTTCGGAGGTAACTGACAATGACATGAGCAATTTAATATCTAACTTGCAGAAAAATAAACTAATATCAAACTACACACTCATCCTTCAATCCCTCACCATTAGTCTCGCTATGGCTTTCAGAGGTAACTGATAATGACATGAGTAATTTAATATCTAATCTAACTAATAAAGAAAATGTATAAAACTGAAATAAATAAGACAATGCTGGAATTAAAAACTAAGAAAAATAAATCAGCAGAAGGACAAGACTGATTCCATGTCATTAGTCATTGTAAAAATATGTGCAAATGCCTGGGCTGCCTACTGTAATATGGAACAAAGACACTGATTAGTTAACAACAGTATAAATCATGAAAAATTATGGACAGAAGCAAAACATTAATACCATAAGAGATGCAATATATACACGTGAATAACTATGGCATAATGAACGTAAGGAAATAAAGCATGAAACTATACAGCAATAAACAAAACCTCGGCATGTGCAGGGGCCCTCTGCACGACCTCGGGCAGTCAGCTATCAACCACGAATTGAGCTTATAAACAGAGTTTTCTCATGTATTCAAATGCAGTCATAACATAGAAATAAAGTCACGGCACAGTGGGCTCGTTAACAGTCAAAATTACATTACAAAGCTAACTACTATGCATATGAGAACACATTATTTATAACAGAGGATGAAATAACTACTTTCCTAAAATCTGCGCTGATAAGAGACACGTGAACAACCACGTCCAGGAATCTAGCATTATGGTTGCCGTGAAGATTAAATCTTTGGAGGGTGGATGTTGGATTCGGCTTATGGAGCAGTCCACAGGTGTTGGTATGTCCCCTAAGATTTAGGAACGGCGACGCAAGTCTTCACGTGGTGAAAAACAGAGTTCTGTCACCGTAGGACTCTTAGGTTGACCACCGCTTGACTACCTTTGACTATGGCCTCTTTTGATGAATTCGACTGAGCCAATAGGACTCAGTCCATGTCCACGTCGTTTTCAACTTGCCCATGTGGCTCGATTCGCCTGAAGACACCTGCAATATAGACTTTAACAAAATGGCTGTAGAGAGTGACAAGATTCTGCAGCTCATAAGCAAAAATCTAGTTCAAACAGCAACACAAAGACATAGTCAAGAAACCACTTTAAATGCTCTTTTATAACTAATATGCAATGATATTGATGGTTTAGGAGGTTCAGATGAATGGAAAGAAGCTAGAAAAAGGTGTAGGAAAGATGCAAGTTTGGGGCTCAACAGGTCCTCCATCTTCAAATAAGTTTGAGTGCAGGTAGCTGCAAAGCATTTTGGGGAGCTCGGTCTGCACCCAGTGATAAGAGGGCATGACTTGTAAAGGTTGTGGACCTCATGGCATCTCCGACACCTAAACGGGATGCCCTCATAGTCTAGTTCCTGCCATCGGATAATAGCTCCCATCTGAAAGTGATAGCTTTCCACTAGGCCCTACCTTGTGTCCAGGTAAACAAGTATTCAAGCCATTGCCAAGACCCCCAAGTCCATGTATGATTTGTCATGATCAAGGTATGTGCCCAAGTCATCACCAATCACTCGAAAAATATCCTCATACAAGAATTGTAGTGGGATACTTGGGAACCGAACCCAAATCAGCCCTGCTCCTAGACTTTCCTTCGCTGGGTCGAATAGAGGTGTCTAACGTTTGAGGAGGACCAAGGTCATCTCCAAATGCCAATATCGAGTTAGCACCCAGTTCACATCATCTGACTCTAAGAAGATTAGGGCAAAGCAACCCCTGGACATTGCCAAAACTGCGGGAAGTTGTTCTAGTACATTCCCCCAGACCTCCATTGTCCATCGCTTAAGACGACCTAATGAATAGTTTCTACTTGGACTCGACCCACTAAAATTGTGCTCTTTGTCAATGTTGCTTTATCCATGCCGATTCCTTCCACGAAGACGAGCAGCCAACCTCATTCCCTTATTTTGGATAGCTTGGATTACTTACCATAATTCACCTTTGGGACTTGGTCGGAGGGTTGTTGTCATTCAAAACCCACCAGGCTGCCATCCGAGTCCGAGGCCTACATCTCGTCCCCTTCCTCTTCCTCGTTCACTATGCCTTCAAAAAAACTTGAGGGCGGAGCGCTACTTTCAGAATAAAAATTTGTGAATGCTTCCGGATAGGGTTCGGTCCTGTTGGCAAGGATGTGCACTATTGCTTGAGTATCTTCTAAGGCTTTGGTGTTGAGACCTAGACCATCCGTCCCTATACCAGGAAAACCCTCTCTGTTCTGAAAGCCAGCAACTCGCTGGTTCTGTCCGCTTGATCCAGATTTAAATAGGAACGCAACAAATTATAGAGATAACCATAAACATAGAGATGCAACAGAAATAATACTTCATTTCATTACTGTAAAATACTGAAATATGCTTACAAACAGAAATGGAAATAAACCAGCTAGGGCGATGGTAGCTTATCTCTAAAAGAGATGTGGCGGCTACATGCCTCTGAACTGTGTTACAATGAGGCTCAAAGGCCTATTTATTATTGAGAAACAATGGAAAAACCTTAACATCCCAAAACCTAACCCTAGAAGATGAAACACCAAATTGTGGGCCTCGTTTTGGGTAAGTTGGTACATCAACTTCCCGGGGTTGTAACTTTGGCACCCGATCTTTGTTTCATGTGTACAATAGCTCGTTAGAAAGATCTATCCGAGAAATACAACTTTGAGAAGAGCAACATCGGTCTATGGACTCATGTTGCTCCCAAATTTCCCAAAAAACTTCGTTTAGGGCCTTAAAACGGCTCCGGAAGTTTAGGACCCGAAAAAATGCTAAAAATAGTAAATTGTGCTACAATTACGGAAACTGAAAGAGATAGTTGTGGGGGTCTAAGTGGGATAGGTGGGTGGCCACCATCATCCACCTAGATCACCGCTCCAAGTTAATACATTTGAGGGCGACGGAATTGATAGGAGAGGGGAGCTGGTGCTTTCAACGAGGCTTATAAACCCCTTTGTAACCGTCTCAACTGGTTGAGTGATGTCCAACCCTTGCAGTGACACTTCCATATAGGCCAACTTTGACCCACGTTCGCTTACCTGCTCTTCCGGTGGGGTGGGATTAACCGATCTAAGACCAACTTGGGGCAGCGGGCAAGATGCCACAAAAATGTTAGAGTGAGAAAGATTGTCTGAAGAATAGTCTACTAACTCTTCCTCGTATTCCTCCTCCATTCAGAACAACCAAACCTAATTGAACAATGCTTGAAAGGAGTGTAAATGGCGAACTATGTCTTGGGACAATGCAAATAATCCGGGTCAAACCCCACGAAATTGTCGTGAATACTCCTTGGAGCCGTCACGGGTAGCACTACAACCCCCAATCTTGGAACCGTGACAGGTAGCACCCAAAAACCTTCCGCTTGCAGAGGGGTCGCGCTATCAAGTTGCTAAGGTGATGGCAGAATGGTTCTATGTCGAAAACCTCTGACCGGTAGCAAGCATGTGCTCGCATGAAAACAAAAGAAACTGACTTCGCTTTAAGGTAAGCTTAACACTTGCTTAAACTTAATCAACGAAAAACTCGTGAGCGCTCTGCTATATTGTTCCCATTCCACTTAAGCTCATTAACCAGAGTCTGAGAAATGTAGGGTTTTGTGCAGGTTCAATCCAGATCCATGATCGAATCCCCTCGCCTTCTTTTTACAAAAACGTCGGAGCTCCATTTCTCCTTCCAATTATAAATATGATTATTATATTATATATAATTAGTTAGTTAAAGTTAATAAGGTGTTTATTGAAATTTAAATATTATAAATAAATTCACAATTATGAATAATGTTTCTTTATTAATATAGTTTTGACATTGTTATACATTTTAAAACGATTTTTTTAATATTATTGAAATATTTATAAATAATTCCTTAAATTAATTATATATATATATATATATATATATATAATATATAATATATACAAAATTAAAATATTTTATAAATACTTTATTTTAATTTATGGAAAGCTTTTTTATAAGTTTTTTATATTATATTAATTTTAAAATTATGTTTAATATTATATATTAGTTAAAATTACTAATTATTTTGCAATAAGAGACATGTACTAAATATCAAATGTTGGCATATTACACTTGTTAAAAATTGAATTTTATGAAATTACCTTTCATTTTTAAATTTAAAATTATGAAATTTTAAATTAAGATAAATTTATGTTTAGTTTATTTCATATTTTACTTCATATTTATTTATTTATTATATTAATGAGAAATTTTTTGTAGGTTGAATTGTATTGCTTAAAAAAAAACAGGGTTTATAAAATGATTTCAAATAGTCTGATATATTTCTTACAGAAGAGGCCAGACGAGGTCCAAAAAAGAACTTTCTATAGAGAAGATAGTGATAAGTGATTAGTAAAATATACAAAATTAATCAAACTAAAACTGTAATGCAGGCCTAAGTGACTTTTCATGATAACTTTTGTAGCAAAAGTGAAACAAGCCATGGACATAACAAAACCAAGTTGGGGGATCTGAGTCTGAGACTACGGTCTGGATGGGATCTTTTGGGTCCTCAGATGTTCTCCCTGCTATAGGAGGTATGTCAATATGTTATTCTATTATCTCCATGCTGCTATGTAAATCCCTCAAGTGTCGATGTAGATGCTCTAAGGAATGGAGAATGTCTACACAATGCTCATGCTAATCTAAGAGAGTACACCAGAGAAAAATTCATATGCCAATAGAATCAACAATTTTCATATATTGAGTGAACCGACCCCTTGCGTGACCTATGTTGGGGATCCAATCTACCCATTCTATAAGGACATCTATATCTAAGAGGAGAATTTTTTGTGAGGAAGATTCCCCCTTAACTCAAGTGAGTTCTTCCTATATGGGTCCTAACTTGAGGTCACGATAGCACATAGTGAAATCCTCTAACCAATGGCGCATCCAAGTATTACCCTATGGGTGTGCTCTTGGTAATTGAAACCCCCCTTCAAACCCAAAATCGTTAACTAGGCATGGTAGAGAGAATAACATGCCATGTAGACTAGAGCAGAGGCCAGGATGAACTAAAGAGTTAAGAGTGCATGAGGGGCACCATGTAAGACAAATACCAGGTATAATACAACCGCAAATTGTGGGGATGCCTAGGAGGGAAATAAAATATGGCATCATAGGAGTGAAGGGGATAAAGACAATGAGCCCCAGCACCCAACAAATCACCATCTGACACCAAAAAGGAGGTTTATTGGGAGTCCATATTGAGAGTAGAGGTAACACACTGAGAAATCAAGTGAGGAGCTAAGACTTAACACCATAAGGGAAAATTGAGGTCCGTATCCATGAGAAACGGAATTGAATCGGGGGAGAAAACTTAGAACACCAAGAATGTGGGGGAAAGAACCATCGAAGCACCTAGAGACAAGGGATCAAGACAAGAAAAAATAAGACCTCAAGCCCCTAGACATAAAATGTGTCGAATACCCTACAAATTAACCAATAAGACTGTCTAAAAACAATTCTGAGAGTTGAATTGAAATTAAAAAATCCCAAACAATGTTGTAGAGCATGAAGGTTAACAACATCCACAAATTATTGGAATCCTGATTGGTGAGACAATTCACAATAATTATGGCTGCCTCATTATTTTTCTAGTTGCACTAACATGGTTCCGCTCAATACCCTTCATTTGCAACCCACGATGCCCCCTCAAATGTCTCACCATGCGAACATTCACGTAAAATGTTTGCAATCTTATTTCCATGGGTGGAGTCCTAATGGAAGATTCCATCACATGAGTGACCAACTCAATCCTTGTGCAAACTGTATACCACCATCTCCCATCCAATTTTAGTTCTATCATGGTATGCATACCTTAATGATATTCTCCGGCAATAACTCCATAACATTTAACATTCATGGGGTCGTGCTACCATGTCCCCCTATCTATTGGTTAGGTGGGACGATGGCAACCCACCCCCACCCCGGATCTCGATTATCATCCTCTTCAGGGATATCACTGATATGTTTTTATTTTTAATTAAATATTTTCTATTTTTTTGTTTTAGTTTATGTATGTTATTTGTAACATATATTTCATCATATTGAGTTATGAAATACATGTCAGTTCTTTTCACTTAGAGATTTTTTTTTAATCCAAACCGAATTCTTTTTTTTTTCAATTTTAAATTAAAAAGAAAATTAATCCACTTTTACACATTTAAGTGAAGAATAAGTTTTGTTGATACCATGCCAACATCATATAATAAATGTCCAAAGACTAGATCAACAATATTAAAATCAATCAATAACCACATTTAACAAACTCCATGCAATAAAGAAGCATAACTATAAATATTTGAAGCTAAATTATTGTCACAAAAATTAGTCCAAATTATTACTAAACTATAATCAAACAAATAAAATGAAAAATTAATTAAAATACTTGTATATTATAAAGCAAAAAAAAAGACCAACAAAATATAATGAGTAACACTATGTCAAGCCTCTAGTGATACAACTTACCATATTGTAAGTACTATCAATTTCATTGTCTTATATATCTTAGTAATTAAAGTTAACCTTTAACATAGGAAAACCCTACAATACCACAAAAGTAGCATGGTATAAAGTGTGGAAAGCAAAACATAATAGGGGAACATACCTTGCTAAAGAAACTGAGTAATGTGAAAGTAATGAACTTTTGAAATGAAATATTATTTAGCAATCCATAACAATGAAATTGATCAAGAAAAAAAATGGAATAATATTGAACATGAGACATTAAAATAATAATAATTCAATTTTAGGGTAACAACTAAGCCATATGCCAAATTGGTGTGTGAGACCCTCTTGTTTGTGCGACAAGGGACCCACCTCCACACAACTATTTGACTACTAATGTCTATGAAAGCTTACATACTCTAGCCCCCCTCTAGTTTTGAACATGCAACATCTTAAGAGGAAACACATGTTCTTAACCACCAGGCCCACTTCAACTAACATGGATGCCACATGGATAATAATCATAAGTCAAATAAGGTCCAGAAGGCATGATATTAAAATCATTAACAATGTTAGTATGAAAATGAGGGAGAATGTTAGTGTTAAAGTGAGGGATGATGCATTAAATTCATTTAAGGGTTTATATTTTAAATAAAATACTATATTAGCAAAGTTTTGATGCAAAAAGCCCTTATAAGCCGCTATGTCTCACAATTATTATGCATATGGGATTATTCACATCACAAATACTTAGTGCATACAATCAAAACAAGGAGTATTAATATGGAATAAAATATTCGTCATATAATATGTCACTTTATTAACCAAACTTGCAATTATTATGGAAACACACACATATTAACCATAACATAAGTCAATCAGGTTTAGTCCCAACAATTGTACGAAGAAGTGTTATCCTCCCCGCCAAAATTCAATCCCTACAAATGACATGGTGAGTTGTTGATGAGTATATTTTTGTAATGGTATTGATCCCTACAAAGCCTTAAATTTTTGTGAAATCCAATTTACCCTAGGTACCATCCTTGGAATTAGGAGAAGTGTTTAACAAGTTTTCCTGCGATGTGTATTTCATAGGAAAAACAACCACAAAAATATTATGTCAAAATTCAAAATAATTAAAATAAGTTGGTATAATTTTTTTGAGTTGATAGAACTAAATGTTTGAATCGACATAAAATATAACTACAAATATTACCATGTTTGACTTGAGATCATCTTTGAAACTTTAGAATCATGTTTTAGTTACCAAATTTAAGATATTGAACTCCTTGCTATTTCTAATTCTATGCTCTCTATTCTCTTCCAGCTTTCACACCTTAAATTCTCCTCTTAATTCTCTTCTTAAGTTAAGGATGAGCTTATATAAGCCTATATAGGAGTTGCATTTAGTTTAATATGTCTAAAAATAATGAAATTAGGTTTTTTCAAGGTTTTATGACCAAATCTAGTGCTATATTAATTAATATTTTTTAGGATGTAATAAGATATTTATTCATGAAGTCCCAACTAATCCCATTAAATTTCAACCTTTTAAGAAACAATTATGGCATAATTACTAGAACTTCTTGTTTTTTCCCTATTTCAAGAAAGTAAACTTGTATGGATCATACCTTCGCCAATAATTCCCTAAGAAGTATGAAATTTGGATCTAAAATGATATGATAGATATATATTTTATGTAATGCCATTAGTAGCAGACAATTTTGATTTCACAGTGTATAAGTTTCTCTATTTTACCAAAATCACTTGGTTAAGCCTAGTTTGAGGACTAAAAAATCCTCATTTTCATAACTTGTAACTCCAAAAATATAGCGAACCAAATTTTGTAAATTTTACCAAGTGTACTTCCTCATCTCCTATAACAACCTTAAATGATAATGATCCAAAACAAACTAGAGAAACAATGATAACATGACTCATTTGGAGGAGCCAAATCAAGGATTATTTGCTTAAGCATAAAAAAGACCTAATTTAGTAATTTTATGTCTACATTAAGTGAAATAGTGAATGAATAAGAAGCCTCTTGGAGTGGGAAACATCATTTTACAATAAATTATATGCATAAGATTAAATGATTGTTTAAACGAGTCTCATTATTGTATATATAGGAGATAAAAGAGTACTAGAATGCATTAATAGTAAGCCAACATAACAATAATTAATGTAAATATAGTGAATGAGGGTTATGGTTAGCATCTTAGCATAAATTTTCCCAAACCCATTTTATGCTTGTCATTAATGAAACAAATTTGTTCAAACCATCAAAATCCTACATAATATCTTAGCTCAAGATGTATTGTATATATCCTTAGAGAGGTACTACTACGATGAATCTATGTTCTTAGCATAAGGTGTGTTGTATATCTCTTTGGGGTACTACTATTGTGAATCTTTGTTTTGTAGAATAAAAAGTCTATTTGGGCCTAAAACTATTAAACACCTAATCCTTAGGGATTATGGTAGATATTTGTAAATAGTTGAGAATAAATATTAAACAAGAGAAATATGAAGGGTTAGTAGAATAGGAAGAATCAATGGACTTAGGAAGATGAAAAAAATTCACAAATCTTTGTATTTATGAATGTCTCACATGAATGAAATCATCTAATCATGGATTCATTCCTTAGCCTCCAGAGGTATCAGACCTAGATTACTTGTAACTCCATGATTTCTTAGGCATTTAAGATTCCTTTTCCCATCAGTGGTATTTTTTATAATTCCTATTCATCACCTCTATGTTTAGGAATCACAATGTAGGTTGTATGAATAGGATGCATTTTTCCTTCTCCAATGTGCATGCTAAATCTCTCTCTCCATGATGTTACTTGTCTCATGATCTCCTTGACATAGTCACTAAATGTATTCCACATCTTTGTATGTTTGTTACTTCTAGTCTTTCATTTTTAGGTAGCCTTTACCATGAGAACATTTTTCAGTGTAACTATCTAACATGCAGGAAACTGTTTCTATATTCCATTTGCAATGGGAAATCAAATTCAATTTTGAAAAGTCCTCATCATCACTACCCATGAATTCAATCCCTCAAAATCCTTCAATATTTTCCTTTTTTTGAGGCAAATTTTCAACATTTTTTTGTGTTTCTTGCATTGATTCGTTTCTAGTCTAGCTAACATGGTTCAAATTTGGTGCATTCCTTACATTTTTATCTCTTGCATTGAATTTCATATATTTATTCTCTCACCTTGTCCATGGGTTCTTTGCATACTTCATGTGCAATTTTTTCCTCAAATTGATAGGGCCTCAACCTGACTGACTTTCTCCTTCAAGTGGTTGTCTAAAGAGATCTACTTGGTCAGTAGATCGATTACCCAAGCTTTAAGTTTTCTATTGTGGGTGATGGAGGAATTTTAAGACAACCTTTGTGAAGCATCATCTCAATAGGGAGTTTGAGAATAAATACAAACTTGCCTCCTACTACAATGTAAAGATATTGACTCTTCATATAAAAATGCTAAAGGATGTATTAAGTCACATCAATTTAGCAAGGTCTAGGAAGAAAAATGTTCTTATAGAAAGGAAAAAGGAATGTATTTCTTCTTTTGATAAAAAAAAGGGTAAAATGTATTGGAGGTGGACTAGAAAATCATACTATTTATATGGAGGAAGATGCAAAAATTATTGATCACATTTTCAAGAAAATATAGGGATTTGCGGCTCCAAATCTTGCTTCCAAAGTGAAAAGTGTGCCAAATTCACAAGATATTATAGATGATTATAAATATGATGAACCTCCTATCCTAGAAATGAAGAATATATGCACCTATGGAAGTTCAATGGATGATGGTATGATGATTTTATGATGTTTTCATATAATGGAAGAAAAATTGTTTAGGAGAAGCACATTATTTGGAAGTACTCCATATCATTTTGGTCATAGTTGAAAATTTAGAACTCAGTCAACAAATCCATTTAGTAGCTCAAGATTTGGACAATTTTGCCTTTGGTGGACATCTTGGAGGTAGTAGGAGAGGATGCAAACTGAAACGTTTGAGAGGCAAGGAGGTAGGCATAATCCCAGGTAGAAATTTGATCTTCACTATGTGCATCAATATTGGACATGAGACAAAGATATTTTAGACGCCTTAGGAGAAAATTAATAACAAGAAGAAAAAAAGGAAGAAAATGGTAAATGTCTTGAACCAACACAATTCATTCTCACCTATTGCAATATTGGAGTAAATGAGGATTTATTTTATACTGCATTCAATTCTTGTAGAGATGCATGGCTATTTGACATTAGTGCAACTTGCAACATGACATTTTAGAAATAATTTTTTGAAGAGTTGAATGGCAACATAAATGGTGCAGTGAAATTTGTAGATGATTAAAGTCTCAAACCTTCAAGAATTAGCACAATTGAGCTTAACTTGCTTGGATTCCTAGATTTTCTTTTACATGATGTTATCTTCATGAGTTATGAATAAATTACCACCTCTTATGTTCATTTGATAGTAAGGCCATTTTGTTCACTTGTTCAATGGAAAGGTTGAAATAAGAAGAGCTTCCTACAACAAGGTCTTGATGACAGGATAGGAGGATGAGAAACTATTAAAGTTGAAAGGAACATTTGCTTGTGGAAAAAATATTGCACACCTCTCTCACCATGATCAAAGGTATATTATCTTATAGTATTTTGTCGCATGTTAGAATTGGCACATTAATTTGGATAGAATTCACATTTGGAAGAAAACGTTGTTTATGATTTACCCACTATTACAACAAAATCTTGTTGGGATTGAGGCACCTATTTACATTTAAGATACACAGATTACAATACAAAGTCGACAAGAGATCTAAACTAGTAATTAACATGAACCTTTACAAATCATGAGAGAACTTAACGAACAAAAAGTAAACAATGGAACACCATAAATATGTAATATCTCGATTATTAATTTTTACAAATTTCTCAATATTTTGCTTAAAAATTATGACATAAACTTTCTTCTTTAAACACAATTAAAATTTCATGTTTACACAATAAGGTTAGTAGCACATAAGACAATTTTCGCAGTAAAACCCAGAAATAACACGAGAAATATAAATAATGCAGCTTTATTTAATTACTGGGGAAGATTACATCCAAACACTCTCCATAGGAAATAACTATAGTAATGGATGCTAGAAGGTATGCTACAATACTGACTTGGCCTCAACATGAAACTAAACTAATCTATGCACCCGTGAATTTTGAATAAATTCACCAAGGGATGAGATGGGTTTTCGTCTGATCTCACCAAATCACCAAAGGGTTTCTGTCTTGGGGCTACTGAAGCTGAGAACCTAGTTCTCCAAACCTCACCAAAAAGACAATACACAAATCCAAGATGTACCAAATGATCTCATCCTCCTCCTTTTAGAGGATTGATAAATAGATCTCCAATCTTCTTGAAGTATTTTATTTTGATTATTTTACTATTTTTCTAGGAGCTCCCCCTTGACTTCATCCAAGTGACTTTTAGTTTTATTTTATTTTACTTAAGTCACTTTGGCCTTTTTTATTTAATTAATCATTTTCCCTTCTTTTATTTAACTAAGTAGCTAATTAAAGTCACTTTTTAGTCTGAAAAAATGGTAAATCACCCCCCATACTTTCTTTGACCACTATAAGTCACTTCGTATCATCCCATCATGTAGATATTCTCGTTCTGGTTCCAACGAGTTATTACACTAAAGTGTTCCATCAAATATTCCTCTTGGAGTGCCACCTTAAGCATAATTAATTAAGGTATGCTCAATAATAACCTCGTTTTACGGGAATTATCGAAATGCAATGAAACATAAAGAAAGTTGTGTATAAGTGATCCTGATGATGGAATATGCCATGCGAATGTCATCGGATCCCATAAGACTCCTCAAAACTTGTCCGAGACCTCCTATGACGTAATCCTGCTCCTGTGAATTGGCCATCGTGTACCCTGGAAATCCATCCTAGCTATACTATAAAGGAAACTAAAAATGGGGACTTTGCAAGTCCTCTCACCCCAAGGTTTCTTGCCCTCAAGCAATCTGTTTTAGTCCACAACAAAGGCATCTACACATTGATACTAAGATCCCATATGAACCACTGGGTCACATCATGCCTCTGTGCTAAACAAACATAATCGATCTCTTGATACCTGGATCTCAAACAAGTCACTAACTCAATTTTCCATCATTGGATCCACTTAGATCCCAAAGCCCCCATGTCCAATCATCATCGCTCAGTCCTAATGGCTCCTACTGTATTGAGCCATCGGTGAAACATATTCTCCCAAGTATCCCTCCATCAATAGGATATCAACTCATAATCTCCCACCAATCCATCCCGTGGGGAGTATCGAATGCATGAATATCTACATATGGAACAAGTTTACCATGTTGATGCTGCTCAATGCCCAACTCATGTTAATACACCCAGTTAACCAACATGACCCTCCTAGAAAACCTTGTCCCTCTCTTTCCAATGTACAAATGTGGGCTGATCGTGCTGCAAGCCATTTCGATATACTCCTAAAGAGGATTGATTTGAAACTCCCAAGTGCGATCCTCTTGCTGCCTTGCTAGGAACCACAACCATCCCTCAATGCTAGACAAATTTTCTTTTGACTTGACACACTTCATTCTAAGCTCCTCAATGTTACTATTCTACTGTAAGATGGTGCCTTAGACTATCTAGATCTTCTAATTCAATGCCATAAGATCTTCCCTAAAATGTTCAATTTTATTTTAGCAGCTACTATCTGAAAGTGTTGTAGCACTGTTGGCTACCCTTACATCTATTTTCACCCCAAACATAGTTACCGATCAAGCGGGAACTATTACCTCAAACGGGTACTCAAGCCCAAAAATCCCAAAAAAACATGAAAAAACAACTCAAAAATAAAAAGTGTTGATTTTGCATCACCATTTTATTTTATTTATTTATTTTCTTTTTCAGAGTAAATTTTCAATATTTTTTAAAAATAACAGTAAAAAACAATAAAAGCCATTTTGTTTGGTGCAAAAAA
>APFE031474096.1:497884-535934 GCA_000404065.3 Pinus taeda
AAAAAAAAAAAAAAAAAAAGGTTTTTCTTCTTGATTTTTAGTATTTTTCCTTCTAGCAGTGATTTGTCAGTGTGATTATAGTGTCATTGTCTTGGTTGACATGTTCGTCTGATTTCAATTGCCCCTTGATTTGTTTTAAGTGTGTTTGAAGCTTGATTTGCTTTCTAGGGTTCCTAGGGTTTCTAGGTCACCTCTCATTCACTCGTTGGTCTGCTCTTCAGAGATCAATTACCTTTGTTCAAAGAGTTCTTTTGTGTTTGGACATATTTTGCAAGTCACTTTCGGTTCTTTGGTATAAAGTTATTTTCATTAGTGCCGAATCGAGTAGATGCTTTGAAAGTTACTTTAGTTCCATTAGCAAGAAATAGATTACAAAATTGTTTGTCTTTTTATTGAATCGAAAGGAAGTGCTTGTTGTTATTCTTGTGTTTTGGAAAGTGAAAGTGTATATCATTGAAGTATTTTCTAAACATTTATTGCATTCAAATCGAAAAGTGAAAGAGCTTTTCATGATTAGTGAATTGTTTACATTTTCTTTGCTCTTTTTGCACTAGTTTCCATTGATTGCATCTTTAGTGAAAAAAAAAAGATTTTTATCTCTATGGCATTGCATTTGTTAGTAGAATGAAAGATTAGATTTCGTTTTTACTTATTGCATTGATTGTTTTGGATTGTTTGATGCATTGATTAGTTGTTTCTCTTCCTTTGTTAGAATAGCCTTCATAGAATGAAAAGTTTCATTTTCATCATTTGGTTGCATTCTAGGAGCAGGTGACATCGTTGAGCCCTCAAAACTGAAACTTAATTCAAAGATTAACTTTAAAATTTACCTCAATGAATCTAAGGAGCATTTGAAACATTAATGTTCATACTTAGTGGTCTAGGCTAGAGACGTGTTCCAGCGTCTATAAAACTTAGTAGTTTTTGTTCACAATACTCTTGGATTAGACAAGCGCTAACACCGACTTGTGCTCCCCGTATTGAGTATATAAAGGGAGACCCTCGTAGGTTGTAAACCTTTATCCATAGGAAGCTGAGTTTGCCGCCCTGTAAACGTGATACATCAAACACAACATTTAGGCAGATTTCCTACACGTATGTCAAGTCCTTGGTAAATTTATTTGCTAAGGTGTATATTGCAATTCACGGTTACTTGGTACTCTTTTTTGTCTAAAGTTACCTAAGTAGTCATTTCAATCTTTTCTGACTCCTTAAATTTGAAAAGATCATTGAGCACTTGTCATTTCAAGCTCGCTAAACCATCGAAAGTGGCTAGAGTCACATTTTCGTCCTTTTCTCGACTCTTAAAAGATGGAAAGGCAAAGTTTTTGTTTCTAAAAATAACTACCCACGATAACATGTCAAACCCATGCAGTTGGTTCTTGGACCGATCTTGAGTAAATCATTGTAAATTTTATTTTTAATCAACTTTCAATGAATCTCCTTTCCTTTTCTTCTCTTGAGAGAAAGTCATCGTGGCTGAACCATTGAGTTCACCCCAAATTTCCCTTTCGTTTTCTGATACTGAAGGGTCATGCCAAGGAGTTCATCCAGATCTTCCTCAGTCACTTGAAGATCAAGGTTTTGAACTTGGGATTATTCCAAGTATCCAACCCTGTCTTCTCATCCACCACCATTGGATTCCTGGTCACCTCAAGAATCTGATCCTGAGACCCCTGCCAATCCTATACAGACCCCTGAGAGTTTGCAGATCCCTGAGAGTCCTCAGAGGGTTGTTATTTATTCACCGAATCTATTATTCGATCTTGTTGTTTACGACTGGCCTAGTGTTCCTTTGGAGTTATCTCCTCGTACATCTCGGATTCCTCCTCGCCAATTGTTTCCACCCATGGATTCAGAAGGTGAGATCCCAACCTCTTCTCTGGGTCATTCGGAAGTGTCATCTACTCATACTCCTCATGTCGATTGTAGTGACTAATCCAGGGGTGCTAGATTAGGCTAAATTTAATGTCAACCAAGGTAGGTAAACTTAGAGGCATGTGTCTAAAATTTATAGACCTAAAAGGATCTCATCTGCCTAAATAAGTGCCTTTTGTGACAGGCTACAACACTCTTTTACAAGAGATTGAAATATGTTTCCTTTCACAATTTAAACACTTAGATTATCTAATTTAATCAACTGTTCTAAAAACAGAGTGTTACTCGTCTGAGCTCTCAATCCTCTTACAAGGATATAATTCACAAAAACTCTTTCAAGATAACACGCTAAGCATACCAAAGATCAAATTCATCCTAAGCATACCAAAAATCCAATTCATGAAAACAGAGTCCATAGAAATATCTTGAAGTTCAATGTTCAATTAAACCTTTTACAAAGTCTGATTCAATAATTTTGCAATTGAATTTTCAAGCTACCACTATGAATCATACAAATAACAATTGCAAGAACTTCTAATCAAATTGATCAACTCACAAGCAATGAAATGACATAAAACACTATTCAGATCTGAAGACTAAGTTCTAGGAAACAGAAACGAAATTGTACCAATCTTCACGTAGGGCCCTTCCATGCTTTGATGGCACACTTAGAAAAACTTCAGATAATAAAAGCGCTAACTCATAAACACCATATGAAGTTCTGCCTTTGATTAAATTCTGAGAATCGATTACATGCAAAACAGAGTTCTGGAATACGCAGTCTTAAGTCTGCTCTTGTCTAAAAATCCTTTTCTTCACTAGCATTCCTCCTCTTTATTACAATTTACATCCAAACGTATATTCATTATCGCTTCAGATGTTTCTGCTTTTACAATAAAAAAGGCTATTTTTCGTTTTTCCTAATCCTAATTGATTTCTAAAACAAAACGAAATCAATTTAGGTAACTTCAGATTTTTGCTGCTTTTACAACCAAAAAAGTTGGGTTTGACTAGCATTGACCATGTATTAAGGAGCTCCAGATTCGATGCTAAATAGATTTTCCACCATGTATGTACATCCTAGATCATGGCCTTATCTTCTGTTCCGATTTTCCTAACATGCCATGTGTCACATCATAAACCAATTATAGGAAGTCATGACATCCCGTAATTTTGTTGAAAATTTCCAATTTTTAACATAATAATCCATAAATTAAATTTAATGTAAAATAACAATTATAATGCTTCATTAATCAATTTCAATGGACTATGAGGAGTTTATGGAAGAAAATGATAGATAAATGATGGATTTTTAGAAGAAAAGAATGGCAATAAAATAGTACCAACATCGATGATGAAAAAGGGTATGAATTTCCTCCATAAGGCTTTTATTTTACAGGAAGAGTCCCATCTCACACACTTCTTGAAACCAATGGGCCTATGTTTCCACCTGGTTATACAACCCTAGCCCAGTTAGTTTCAGGAACTCCTAGTGCTTCATATTTGTATCAAAATCCCATTTGGTCTTCCATTAGGGGATTTTTGAGGTCTAAAATGGGCCTCCTAAGGAAATTATAAAATAATAGGGGAAATAATAAAATAAGATTAGATTACATCATCAAATTTTGGAGGGAAAAAAGACAAAACTATTTTTTCAACTCATATTTTCAACTTATCTCCATATGGGTTTACTCAAATTTTGAGTGGAAATACTCGTTGGATGCATAATTTGATTCCTCATCCAAAGAGTACCCATGTTGCATACTTTTGATCGATCGTGATACACGAAAAATGAGAAATACGTGAAAAACATGATTGCAATCACGCTTTTTCATTTATTTATCATTTTTCGTGTAGTAGGGTCCATTGAAAGTATGTAATATGGGTACTCATTGGATGATGAATTAAATTTTGCATCCAATGAGTACTCTCGCTCAAAATTTCAGTAAAAACTCAGGGAGATAAATTAAAAATACGAGTTGAAAAAGTAGTTTTATTATTTTATTATTTTTTAATCTTTGTATTTTTTTACTCCAAAAATGGTGAATCATCCCCCATGGTTGACATCATCATCTTGAATCCTATTGGTTCTTATAAGTTTATTTGGGTTGTACATTTTTCTTAGGAGGCCCATTTTAGACCTCAAACATCCCCTAATGCAATGTCGTGCCTACTTCTGGTTCGTCCATTCCAAACGCGACCTCTCAAGTTTCTGTACAAACTATTGTCACATCAATTCCCGTTCAACCTACGATTCCATCACAACTTATACCATCATTTCAACCATCCATTCCAGTACAACCGACTATTTTAGGTTAGGTTTTAGTTAGTTCTTCCACCCCTCTGTCAAGTGGACAGAATGTGCCACCACCTGGGGGGGGAAATCCGAATATTCCTCTTGTGTCAGGTGAAACCAATGTGAGTGGATTACAAACTCACATGGTTGGAGTTAATCAACCTTTTGCTGGTGGTACTCCTAACCATATTGGTCCATCCGGGTCGGGTAATACTCAGTATCAATAGCCTTATATAGCTCAGATTCCACTCCAATAGGCTTATGTCCCTTATGGTTCGTAAGCCTTGGTCAATCCATCTTACACTTCACAAACAGGAGCTTATGTCCAACTTGGCCAATCCACTATTCCGGGTGGATATGGTCAGATTCAATTTAGAAATTTCCAATACCCACAGGGTATATCCCAAGGAACTATCCATCAACCCTTGCAACAATGAGGGAAACCCTTGCAGCAACAAGGGCAACCGTTACAGCAACAAGGGCAACCTTTGCAGTAGTCTCAGCAGCCTTTGTAGCAGCAAACATAGTTTGTTCAGTAGCCTACTCAACCTTTGTATCTACAAGGCCAACCTTTGCAGCAGCAAGGTCAACCTTTATAGCAACAAATTTAGCCTTTGCAGCAACAAATTCAACCTCTGCAGCAAGCTCAATATGTATATCAACAAGGTTAGCCCTTGCAAGCATAAGGTCAACCCCTCCAGTAGCTGGGCCAATCTCTTTAGATCCAGGGTCAACAGGTCCAACAACCTTACAATTTGTATGTCGCGTGTAATGCTTATCAATGACCTGTGGTAGGTCAATATCAAACCTACCCTAGACAAAATCCACCTTATGGTTAAGGTAACCCTTAGTGGGGGAAAAATTAAATCTCGTATGGTCAAAATCCTCCACTACGGGGGCAGAATCCTTACTATCAAGGTTGGAACCCGCAGTTCGGGCCTCGTCAAAGGCCCTACATGCCATTCAATCCGCAATTTCCCTTCTTGGCTACGTTGGAACTGCATGATGTCTCGAGGCTCACAAATGATCCTATCTTTCATTCGCATTACTGACCTCTGGTTCCAACTAAAATTCCAAGCGATTTCCCTAAATTTGAAGGAAATTCTAAAGAGGACCCGCAAGCCCATGTGATGAATATCACTTATGGTGCTCTTCAGATTCATATGTTGACGATTGTATCCGTCTTCGCTTCTTTCAGAGAACCTTAACAGATGCTGCCACAAAATGGTATATCAAGTTGCCTTGAGCTACCTATGTTGACTTTAACTCTTTAGCTATGGCCTTCCTCACCCACTTCCAATTGTCGGTTCAATATGAAACTGGCACTCATTTGCTTACATCCTTGAAGCAAGATACTGCAACCCACATTTTGGATCATATCCATGAATGGAGACGTCGACGTTGCCTCAAAAAGTTTGAGATTCCTGATGAGTTGTTAACTGAATGGTTCACGAAATCATTTGTAAACAAAATTGTTGCAGATACAACAATGGGTGGATGTGTTACCAAGGACCAAGCTATTGCACGTGCTCAATATCTAGACTTAGTCTATTCCCAATCTGGCACGTTATATGAGATTTTTCCTGATGCTCCAAGACCATCTTTAGATCCGGAAGCCTCAAATTCTAACAATGTACCACTTGTTGATGGTGTAATTGGTTCAGTGTCTCATACTTCTACTAAGACTTCTTCGAAGCAAAAATTTGTTTGAGGCACTAGTTCCAATAATCCTTCGAAAAATTCATCAAATCCTGGTAAAACCTTCGAGGTACATGTTGTTCAGTCTACCGCAACAGATAAGACCTCAAAAGGTAAGAAAAAGGGTAAAGGTAAAGCCAAAACCGATACCCCGAATAAGGATCCACCTAAATCATCTGCTGATGATGCTTCCAAACACAAGTTGAAATATCCTTGCCTCATCTGTGAGGAAGACCATTATACCAAGGATTGTCCCCGACGTTCTTAAGTTAACCACTTATTGAAAGGGACTCTAATAGTTTTGAAAGAACCTTTTCCATCTCAGCAGACACAGTTGGTAGAACAACTGCTCCTCTGGTTCCCAAGTTTTTATGATGCAAGGTTCATCACCTATTTCGATTGCTACTCGAACAAAGGACTATCAAAATCTACAAAAGAAGACGGTGGAGAAAGAAGTCATGGATATACCTTCAACTCCCGCCCCATCCAGATCTGATCCACTCCACATTGAGCGTCCTAAAAATGAATCCGTAATCCAACCACCTCACAAAGGTGTACTTCAAAAATCATCTTATAATCCGAATGTTAGAGCTACACAACATTATAATATTATTGAAGATTCAACTCAAGCACCTTCAGTGATGTCTGCTACGGAAGTTCTCAAAACATGTCCAACGCAGGGAAATCATTTTTGTCTACTATAGGTGCCATCGATCCTGCGGATTTGAGTTTAATTATCTTTGATCTTGAAAATCACGTTCCTCGTCTTCCTCATTAGATTGCTTTTCTGATTCAGGTTATCATTAAAGGAAAGACAATCCATCAGACTGTTATTGATGAAGGTGCTTCCACCTGCATTATATCTGTTTCATGCTGGAAGGCTATTGGCTCTCCTCCTCTCAATCAATCCCTGAACACTTTAGATGCCTTTGATGGTAGAGGCTCCTATCCATATGGTATTCTCACAAACTTTCCTATCACGTTGGAAGGAAAGACCGTTGAGCTAGAAGTGGAAGTTGTAGACGCGAGTCTCAATTACAACCTTCTTCTCGGGTGAAGTTGGACCCACGCTATGTTTTGTGTGGTTTATTCTTTATTCCAGGTGCTTTGTTTTCCTCACTAGGGAAAAATTGTCACCGTCAACCAACTGTCTTTTTTCTCTTCCGATACATCAAACAACAATGTCTAATATGTGGGAAATACCGAGATTCCTTATGAGAGTGTGGGGGCAGGTCTTTTCAAATATTCTGCTTTAATGGGTACTTTTACTCTCCCACCTACGAATGTCACTTCAATCAATATGATCTTGGTTTCTCCAGATCCTTGGATTATTCCTACTCCAGATAAAATTGATTCATTTGGTGATTCTATGTCGTTAAGTCCATTAGAGAAAGACTATCAAGAAATTGTCTTGGCTTCAACGACTGCTTCAGAAAGTCATGCTATTTTCAATATGAACCTGGGTACTTATGTTCCATCCCCTTGGCTTGGTTCATGGGATTCTCTGGATCCTTTGAGCGAGACATTCCCCGCCAACGAGAGTATCATTGAGGTTATGTCTCTGGACGAAACTCCTTGGAACGATCTCCATCATCATTCTTCATTTCTTCCTAGCCTCAGTGAGATGCCTTCATGTCTTGAAGCATTCTTTTCTCGTTGCCCAACGCATTCACTTCAAACACCTATTTTGGTGCATGAATTCATGTCTAAGGGTAACATGGGAAACATTATTGCAACCCCACCCATTGGCATTTCAGTCCAACCTGAAATCGTCAAAATCTTTCAACTGGGGGCACCTTTTCCTTGTCATGAGATCAAGTTTTTCTTGCCTCCTTTCATGAGATTTTTCACCAAGTCTCTACCATTTGCCCATTATCACAGTGGGGTTTTCATCTTATGACTCATAACCCTCACTTGCCTAGTGGGCATGGGGGCATAACCTTATATGAGTTTTACTCTATTATTTGGCCGAGTCGATGCTTACTCTGATTTCATTCTCTGTTGATCGATTACCTGAGTCTGAAAATGGAATCCATCTTAACGTTTTACATGAGGTCACTCATGTAATTAACTTTTTTACATTAGTGTGTGTGTGTGTGTTTTTTTTTTGTGTGTTTGCTTTCTTTGTAGATGTATGTTTTTATGCTTACCTTGTGTTACACTCAATTTGCAGATGTCGTCAAGTCAATATATTGGTTTTGTTGATGCTGCTTTTCGTAGCACATGAAATTTGTCTTTCGCAGCTTGGGCACTCTTTGCCCCGGATGGAGAATTGATTGACTTACAAGGTATATGCCTTGGTCGGACAACTAACAATATTGCTGAATATAGTGTAGTCATTGAACTATTTCCAGAAGCAGTTTCTCTTGGCATTAGAAATTTAGTTGTCAAGTTAGATTCACAACTCGTCATGTTACAGTTAAACAATCATTATTCAGTAAGAAATCCACAGATATAACGTATGTATCTACGTGTTCGATTACTGGAAAGAAAATTTGATTTTATCACATATCAACATATTCCACGCAATTTGAATACATTAGCAGATGCATTAGCAAACTATGTTCTTGATAAACATTTGTGTAATTTATAAAACCAATCACATCATCATGATACATGGACACATAAGTAGAAAATAGAACATGCATATGTGTGTATATATAATATATATATATAATTAAATATATATATATATATAATATAATAATATAATATATATATTTATAATCTGTCTATCAAGTGTTTACATCAAAATCCTCAAAAAATAAAGTGTTCTGGGACACTTGGCTTTTAAAACCTACAAAATGTGTAAAAGTAACTAGAAAGGCTATTAGCTCGCTCGAGGCTCATGGTAGCATGAGATTGCTCTGATCACTTGGCCTAACAACCGACGTAGTCTCGCTGATATTCCTATGGTGTGCCTCTGCCATCGCAGTGGCACCTCGTTGATGGTAGCATACTCGGGTATCCCCCAAGTAATCACGTCCAAGTTTCCTTCCATCTCTACCAAGGGGTCTGCCCCTTCCTCGTAATTGACACCTACTATCCGATGGGTTGCTCACCGTGCTATTGGCGACATGCCAGGTGGTCTTTCTGGTCCAACAACTGCACATTTATCACAAGTTACATCTCAGTTACACTTTACAAAAAATTCATAAAACTTGAAAAAATAAAAAAACAAGTTTTACCTGCATCAGTCCACTGTTCTGCCAGTGGTAGGGGTAAATCCGGATCCCATCTGAAATCCATGCCGACATAAGCATAATCATCCACAACAAGTAGTTGGTGATGTAGCCAACTGAAAAACTGTGGAGGGAAATGCATCTGTTGGCCCCCTCCTCCTCAGGGCATGAGTTGACTCCACCGCACCAGCCTCAGATCCTGGGGGATAGGATATGGTACCTCTACAAACTGGTTCCAAAACAAGTGCATCCGCTCTAGGAAGAAAGTAACCAATATTGAACCAAAACAAAATTGTTTCAGGTTCCCTCGTTTACCTTTGGTCAGTTCTCTCTTCATGTTATCCAATAGTCGTCCACACCATTTGAAGATTGTGGGAGTGAAACAATCTACTGCATAATGAAATTGTGACTGGGAAGCTTCATGGAGAGCTTGCATGCCAGATACGCGAGCTATGGTGACTAAGATAGTTCTCAAGGGAAGGTTAGTGACTGTTGCTATCTTTACCTTCCAGTCCATGGTCATCTCTGAACTTGGGCAATGTCGCCTGACTAGATTACTAGTGCTTTCGCCTCCTGGGTGAGATCCAAAGAGTTGGAATATCTCTCCCCTCCTTGACAATCTGGTGATGAAATAGATGTCCGTTCTTCCAGCACTATCTCCTGGTCTTTTATGATGAATAGTTCTCGATCAACATCCCACAAGCTGATCAAATACAACAACTCCATCTGAGCTCTCAATCTTGTGGTCTTGAAGAACTTCAACGACCCACAATTTCTCAAAGCATTGATGCATTCAGGATCATAAGCTGCCTGGTGATCTTCGGCCTCATGGCCTCTTTCTTTCCATTCTAGAACAATGATCTCCTGAAAAACGTCATTAAACATAAGTTAAAAACTTTTTCATGGATCAAAATCAAGGATTTTTGCTTTAAAGAGGGTTTTTTCCTTCAAAAATTCTACCTCAGCGCCATCACTCTTGTTTTTATTAATAGAGCGATGTCATTGTGAGGGCCTTTGGGCTCGAGACCGATCATCGCGAGTCCGATGAGGAAACCCACGATGATCACCGACATTTTAAAATTTTAAAGTCCTTCCTTTTGGTATACAAAATTCCATTAAAAATTTATAAAAATATGATGAATTGCAAAAGCAAGGACATACCTCTTACCTGTTGCAAACAGTTCGCGAAATGACGTCCTAGATCTCCTGCGCTGATCATTTGAAAATCGGGTAAAATAGGGCACAAATGCTTTCTCAAAATTTACTTTGGTGAAATGGTAAAAATATTTTTACTTATGAGCTATTTATAACATTTGAGTTCTTTTTTTGCAATATTTTGTTATTATTTCTCGATATTAGGGATGGGTGAATTTCCTTGTGCAATTACAGGTAATTTCTGGTGAACATGTGATTATTGTTTATTGATTCAAATGAGTTTTTGTTTTATCTCTTTTTCGGACTCGTTAAAAATAAACGAAAGAGGAAACCCCCTAGAGTCATCTTTAAGCCCTTTTCTAACTCTCAAAAACTAAAAAGATCACTGAGTACTTGTCATTTTGAACTCGTTAAATTAAATGAATTGATGTCATCTCAATATACATTTACCCTTTTTTGGGCTGTGATTGACTATTTACGAAAAAGGTACACCTTGGTCGATATGGTCAAGAGGTTCTCTCGAATATTGTTTTCTACCTTTCCGAGTTCAAGGGACAAATTACGAAAAGAGACATGATGGAGTTTTCTTTTTCATCTCTTTTTCAAACTCTATAAATGTGAAAAAGATACTAAGTTATTCTTACGTTTGAATAGTTAAAATTTTACGACGAAAGACTCGTCACCATGATGAGACCGAGTTTCTCCTTCCTAGGACTCGTAAAACTTACTAGGATCGATTCATTCAAAGAATGAACTTACATGACAAGCATATGCTATCCCCTTCAAGCTTGTGATAAAAATAATTGGGGTAATCACTAGAAATAGTGGGGGAAAAATGAAAATGAAACATCTTTTGTATAGGTAGCATGTTGCTCTTGAACATGACACTCTTCTGCTTTCATGTTGGGTTTGGGATATCCTCACTTAGTCACTTGTCCTCCCGGGTTTGGGTGATCCGCTTTTGCCTCTCATTTGACTATTCCATTTTGTCATCATGACCTTTAGTCCTATGTTCAGTCAAATGTTGCCACACTCTGGAGTCATGTCACCAGTGTTCAAGAGAAGTCATATTTGCAGTTATTTACCTATACATTTTCTGACCCATTGTTACAGTCTTGGATCTTATTCATTTCATTCCACTTTATTCCTTGTTTCATGTCGATGATGGGGGACTCATCATTGCCCTCCTTCGATGGGCCACTTCCTGTCGACTTCAGCTCATTATCCAGGAAGATGACTTAGAAACTCCCCTTCAGTACCTTACAGCTTGCATGCCTTAATGGCAAGTTATTCACATCTGATGACGGGTCTTCATCATTGGGCTATGATTGGATGATTCCATGAGTGATCGACTTTCATTATCACATTCACGGATTGTACTATCGTACCTTGAGATCCATTATCATTATTGGTGGTTTCTCTCGTATCTGTTAACGATCCACATCATTGGTCGGTACTTAGGTGGTGTTCTAGTATGTTTGATTCAACATATTCATTCACATGTTAGAATTTGTACTTTGTTCGGGTCAGGATGGAACGCAAGACCTTGAGTCTTGTCTAATATGACTCAGGCTGCGTGGAGTTATATGTTATTCATGATTGTACACATGTTTCTACTATATGAATGGATGTGACCATACCGTGGGACTTTATATTTATGATGATCCTTCTATATCGGATGGCTGCGACCATACCTTGGATCTCAGATTTACAAATGATCCTTCTCATTTGGATGGTTGCGCCCATACCACGGATCCTTTCATATAGTCCTTATCATCCAGATGACTACGTCCATACCATGGATTCATGTTTTGATATCAGATATGTATATGTATATGCGTCCTTGATTTGCAGGTCTCCTGACAGTGTTTGTCTTTGTCCTTGCGAAATCTCATAAAGCATCTTAGTGATTACTCCTCATTCTACCTTCATGCTCTAGGGGGCATATGTTACACAATATTTTGTCACACCTCCCTCACTTCCCCATGAAATACCGTGAAGTGCCCGAAACATGACCATCATGCAGTGTACTCATTCATATATGCAGTTCAAACCCTTCCTAAGACATTGATTGGAAAATGTCGTGAGCTTCGCCTGAAGGAAATAACTCTAAAACCATAATTTGAGTATCATCGCCCTTATGAGATTAAAAACAACGATGGTCGCTTGTTGCACTATAGTTGACCCGCGATGACATCACTTTGTTCACTTGTATACCCGAGATGATCCCAAAAAGGAAATTTTCCCAAAGAGGATGAGAATCTTCGAGATCTAGAAGCTTCCAGAGCGGTGAGCTAGAGGTTGTTCGGCATAGATGAGGTCGAATTCTCCCAACTTAGTCTCTTGGTCTTATCCCTATGAGATACCTCCTTGAGATAAGGGCTTACTCCTATCTTTGAAGAGATCCTAACTCCCTTTCCCAGCCTATATATTCATCCTCTCCCATTCCCAAATGGTTGGTCTATGTCTATTTGCACCCTTATGCTAAGATTGTTTCTATATGCTACTCATTTGTCTTGGAGAAGGAGTGCTTGGAGGGCTTAGCTTGGACTTGGATATTCATTCAAGGAGAGCCTATCAACATCAAGTCTTGGTTGTATGCTTCCCCTTATTTTCTATTAATATACAATTGTTGGTTCATTTTCCATTGATGTATATGCTCATGTATCATCTATCTTAACATTCCTTGATCAGTTAAGTAGGTTACTTTTGAATATGATATTTGTATTTGCATGTCTTGTTGTGTCTTGATCTCTTGTGCAGGTGCATAAATGTTGTGAACAGTAGGAATGAGCCCATGTTGCAAGTGATTCAAGGTCCTCAACAAAGGAGATCGAGATAGCATCAAAATGAGATAGGCCATATTCTTTGTCTCTCTTTTAAATTGCAATTTAGGAAAGTGTCTGGTAGATTTTCACTTAGGTTGCTATACCCACTCATTGGGCTAGATGGATCATCTCTGTTCACAGAGAGGATTTACCTAGACAACACCATTCCTTCCTCCAAATGGCCAACAACCTAGACTACAACGTCTTGTAGATGGCCCCCTAGTCACCCAAAACTACAGCCATGATCTTTAAGAGATTGAGACTCTTTCCAAAGTTAAAGATCATGATGTCATGCAATCCCTAAAAATTGTATTCTATTAGCTGGAAAGCATCCCTCATAGTATCATCATTGTAAGGGACCACAAGTGAAGTTATTCTAATAATCTCACTGAGACAAGAGGCAACTATAAGTTTGACTCCTTCATAGGTGTGATCCAAAAATATTTGTTGGATCAAGGCAAGCGTTATTGTTTTGAGTGCCTAATTTAGAACCCTCAAATCTGATTGGCTCACCTTAGAGAGATGTGAGTCTAGTTTCTCTAGATGAAGGCTGGTTTTCATGGTCATCTTCATGTTTTTCAAATATGACCCAAGTGCATAGAAGCAATTTACTACCTCCAATTCTTTTTGCAAATCCATTCTTTGTTTCAGTTGTAGAATAACATGCACCCATTTTTAAAAGGGTTTGGTGTTCTACCTTATTCTTTGGTCTATATTGCAGTCTGATAAGGTACTGCTATGATGACTTATGAGGCATTTTAAATACTCCATTTTGTTGTAATATTTCCCACTTAATGTGTAACCTACTCGAACAATATAAAGGGCATGAAAATTAAAGCTACAACAATGTAACTGCAAGACACAACCAATCTCCCCACATACATAAAAATTACATTGTCAAACTATGGAAATAATAACAATGCTAACAATTCAAACCCTAATGGTAGCAAAGCCATATATGAAAATACCCTCTAGCAACATCAACTCTGATGATAGAAATGGACATCAATTATACATTGTAATGAAAGCCTTTGCAACAACTCAATCATGACAACTTCATTCTACATGGCACAATAGTAGCTACAACAATGTCCCCTACAATAACGCTCAACAACACATATGGCTATTACAAAGTTTGGAATCTACTCTCGACAACATTAACACCTCTATAAATCAAAGTATCATACAATAAATGGTGCCATAAAACCCTCAATACTTGCAACAACAATCACTTCTCAAACTGACAAAAGCTCAACAAAATATATAATTAACCATACAATATTCATCCAGCATTAACAATGGAAACAACATAACTTTGTATTCTCAGGTATATAGGGTGTCATTAGCAATACAAAACACTAGCAGTAGATCAAATCCTCAACACAACTTCAACAAACAAAATTCATGGCCTCACTCCTAAAAAATTGGCAATATAAGGCTTATATGGTCAATGCAACAACCTTGCAAATGGTATCAAAACATGACTATACAGGGCACATGATAACAACATATCAATAATATAAAATTATCAGTAGCATTCAGATTCTAACATACGAACCAAGACAACTCTGACAAACCCCCTCACTCTAAAAAATATATAACTTTGACTTAGGCTCAACACCTTGCAGTTGCAACGATATTTAGACTATCAAGACCATGACAATACAAGGCTCTGATACCACCATAATATCATGATTATTATATTTTACGAATTTCTTTAGATTTTGCTTAAAATTTTACAGCATAAACTTTCTTCTTTAAACCGAATTAAAATTACACGTTTACACCATAAGATTAGTAGCACACAAGTAAAATTTTGATGTAAAACCTAGAAATAATAACACGAGAAATATAAATAATGCAACTTTATTTAATTACTAGGGAACATTACATTCAAATACTCTCCATAGGAAATAGTTGTAGTGATGGCTGCTAGAAGATATGCTACAATATTGAATTGGCCTCAATATGAAACTAAATTGATAGTTGCACCTGTGAATTCTCAATGAATTCACCAAGGGATGAGATGGGTTTCCGTCCCGTCTCACCGAATCACCTAAGGGTTTCCATCCTGAAGCTACTAAAGTTGTTGCAACTGTGAATTCTCAATGAATTCACCAAGGGATGAGATGGGTTTCCGTCCAGTCTCATCGAATCACCTAAGGGTTTCCATCCTGAAATTGCTGAAGCTGAGAACCTGGTTCTACAAACCTCACCACAAAGACAATACATAAATCCAATATATCCCAAATGATCTCATCCTCCTCCTTTTAAAGGATTGATAGATAGATCTCCAATCTTCTAGAAGTATTTTAATTTGATTATTTTAGTATTATTCTAGAAGCTCCCCCTTGAGTTCATCTAAGTGAATTTTAATTTTATTTTATTTTACCTAAGTCACTTTGGCCTTTTTTCTCCAATTAATCATTTTCCCTTTTTTTATTTAATTAAGTGACTAATTAAAGTCACTTGCTAGTCCAAAAAAATGGTAAATCTCCCACCATACTTTCTCTGTCCACTGGAATTCACTTCCTATAATCCCATCTTATATATCTTCTCATTCCAGTTCCAATGTGTTATTACACTAAGGTGTTCCATCAACATTCCTCCCAGAATGCCACCTTAAGCACAATTAATTAAGTTAGGCTTAATAAAAACCCTGTTTTATGGGAATTATTAGAATGCAATGGAACCAAAAGCACATTATGTGGAACTAGCCTCGATGATGAAATATGCCAAGCGAACACGATCAAGCCCCATAAAACTCCTTAATACCCATTCGGTACCTTTGATGACATAATCCTTCTCTTGTGACCTGGCCATCACGTACCTTGGAAATCCATCCTGGTTGTACTATATAGGAAACTAAAAATGGGGACATCACAAAATACTCATACTATACATAGAATTTTACCTTGGAAACCCTTAACTAGAAAACCAACCAACCATTGAGCTCCATAACACTTTTTTTTTTACTTTTAATTACTTTATGTGTTTAAAGTTTATATAAAATTGTTTTACTTGATATGGATATCAAGATATTTTTTTTGTTGATGAGTGAGAGTGAAATATTTTTACATCTCGTCCATATTGGGTTGTAATATCATCAATAAACATCTCTCAGTGCCAAAGTTACAAAATGACTAAAATACTATAGTAAGGGTCTTAGAATTTCCAATTCTGCCATATAAAAACATGCAGAACAAATAATTCATCTATTGTTCGCTTCTTTCCTCTAATATTTGTAACTATAAAATATTACAAAGCATCCAAATAAAATATGGTTTGATAATACAAAGAAACCTGGGCATTTTAATTAAATCATGCCCACTATGGGTTTCCTTCATAGCTTCTTCATTTTCCTAAATTCTTGGTGCATGTTGAACTATTGCTTTATCAGCATGATCACCAGGGGTCTATTGAATTTTGGTTGTCCATTAGAGCATCCTTCATTGGACCCACTGAATTGAGGGTCAATCTATGATCCATGATGGATCATGATTGAGTTTAGTCATGTTAGCTATGTAATGTTTGAGACCAAGATGGTCATAAATAACAATAGTTTCCTGACATGCTTAGAAATTTACAGTCTCAGATGCTCATGAAACCAGTGCCAAGTTGAAGAGCTCATCGCACTGATTCTGACAGTATATTCGAATTGCAAAATGGACTTCGTACGAAGGAGTTACACAAAGTCAAAGTTTAGGTCAAGTTGGGCAAAAGTCAAAGTCTATTGGTCAAAGTCAACAATCAACGCTCACAATTCCAGCGGGCAAGGTTCTGATTCAGGGTTCCACAACCAATGGCAGTTTGACAAGTGTCTCTTTATGGTTTGTCAAGGTTCTAGTTCAGGGTTCCACAACCAATGGCAGTTTGACAAGTGTCTCCTTATGGTTTGTCAAGGCTCTGCTTCAGGGTTCCACAACCAATGGCAGTGTGACAAGTGCCTCCTCATGGTTTGTCAAATTCTTATATTCTTATATTTATGATTGGTTGGTTTGATTTTGAACTCGATACACGGACTTGTTTATCAATACCAAAGCACTCCACCACTGCACCAACCATGTTGCTGGTTAAACAATGGTCGCAAGGCATTATTTAAAGTTTATGTTATGGCCTAGTGGGAGTAACGGTTGGCGGAGCATGGCAACTTGGTAGCCCCGCCAAACCCTTGGTTATATTAATTGCTACTACCAAAACAAGTTAGATGGGTCTCCAATCGGCGCGGAGTTACGCCATGCGTCGACATATTATATCACCGCGCGAAAACAATTAGCGTAGTCAAAATCCATGATATAACCGCAGGGTGTAAACTCCAATGGTACGACCACAACCATGTGGGAATTCAACTCACATGCCACGAAGTTGATCACCGCCGGGCTATAGTTGTAACTATATGCCGTATGACATATGCCACGGGGTGTGCCAAGAGGACACGGAGTGGTTATAAGTTATGATGGGGAGAGTACATAACTGCCAATGCCATGGGTTTCATTGTGTCTGATGGGGAGAGTACATAACTGCCAATGCCATGGGTTTCATTGTGTCTACACCGTCCGAGATATGTTTAAACATTATGATATGTATCACCGTCGGGGAGCATAATCGTGGAATAATGTCACATGCGACAGGTCGACATGTTACAGAACCGCCAGAATATTGATATATGTTTGCCACGGGATGATGAGTCGGCACCAGTGAACATGCCACGTGGTTTCACGTTATAGCACCGTTTGTTTAATATTGTTAACATGACATAAATGGCTCGGGATATATGCTAAGTTTTATACTTATGGTTATAACCTTCGTCGGATTAATACATCAACCATATAATATAAGTATTTCCAAGTGTTTAATACGTGGCGTGGGTGCATGGTATTAAAACCATATGTTGAAGAATTATATCCGCCGGATAGTTGATGGTATTAACCAAATTCTATATTAAAAATTTCTTAAAACAACATTTCATATGGCGCAAAACTATAGGATAATCCTCAAACCACATTTCTGGTTTCTAATTCGATTTAATTCGAATAGCTCAATTTGCCATGTTGTTATAATAATTTGCTAAGATTGCAAATTTGTCAACCCAAACTCTAAACTTAGAGTTTCAAAAATCATTATAAATGTAATGTAATTCACTAAACCAAGGCAAAGGGAAGTGAAGAAGTGAATGTTTTTTTAAGCAAAATGCGAAGTTGGCATTCCAAGGTCATACGAAAGTCAAATTGGGCATTTGAAGAACCAAAACAAGGGTTTTGGTACACTACGGATACAGTGGCAAAGTTTTTTCGACAGTTCCAGTAGCTGATACTTTAGAATTTTGTACAGGGACAATTGTCTCTTGAAATTAAGTTGAGGCAGGTAGTTGAATTATGTACTTGTTGATGCATGATTGCTCATTTTCGGTTGAGGTCTAGAGTCCTTGCAAGAGACTCTTTGTATTGTTTTTGTAGTTGACACAGTGATTGCAGGTTGTCATGTTATTTTGTGAGATTTCTCTATAGGAGAATATTTCCTTGAAGGGGAAATAGCCACATTGTAAACAACAAATTGATGTACCTCATTTTTAAACAATGAAATATAAGCGGCCTAGCCTTTTGAGCAGGGCTCAAAGCCATAGCCCAGGAGGGGTGAACTTCGTCATCAAATTTCACATTTTCTCTTATTGATGTCTACATGAATTATGTGTTATATTCTATATAATTAAGACATAAAAACTAATTCATGCTTGAAGAAACAATAAAACAAACAGGTTGTTTTGAAGACCCATTTTCGAACTTGCAGAGAGGTAAAGGATGATCTTATTCCGCATTTTCAGATCATTTTTGGCATCAGGGCAAGTTTAGACCAGACTTTATGGATGAGTAGATGCATGAAGAAAAGTCATATGCAAGAATTCAAAGAATACAATCTACAATATCGATAGGAAAATGTTGCATTGTGATGCATGGTGAAAGCATTGCAGGAAGAAAAACAAAGGCTACAAGTGAGGATCGAAGCCATGTAGAGAAATCAACAAAGCTCAGATCAAAGTCCATTCATAACTAGAGACAATGAAGCATATCCACTTCATCAGTTACATGAAGAAAGCTCATGTCCATCTGCTTCTTCAAAAGCATAGTTAGTGGAATAAGAAATTGGTACTTTTTCCTCATCTTCAGAGGAATTTCCTTATCTACCAGCATCTCAAAAAACTGTTTCAGAAATAGTGACTTCAAGCGATCCTGAGATTGGAGCTTTCGAGAAACATACCAAAGGAATTGGTATGAACCTGATGAACAAGATGGGATATCAGCAAGGTAAAGGCCTCAACAAGCATGGCCAAGGCAGGCTCCAACCAATAACTGTTTAGGAAGGACCCCAACACGAAGGATTGGGATTTGACCAATCAACATGTGACTACTGTGGGAAGAAAGGTCACATCACAGATTGGTGTTGGTCATTACATCCTGAGAAAATGCTGAAAAAGCTACAAGATCGTAGAGGTAAGTAGTCGAATCATTCTAATAGTGATTCAGAAGGTGAGTCTTTCAATCAAAATTTTATTACGAAGATTGTTAAACAAAATTATCCATGTAATTTTTGTGGGAGTAACAATCATTGTGTAGTTGAATGCTAGAAGCAAAAAGCTTACAACAAAAAGGTGCATGCTACAAGGAGTTGTTTGTGGAAGGATGACACGACCCTTTAGGTAAAGAAAAGTCTGGGAAAGACTTTGATACAATCAGGCAAAAGCTTGGCATAGTCAAAACAAAGTTCTGAGAAATCAAACAAGAAGACGACCAATACAAACTCAGGAGAGAGAGTTTGTTCATAGTGTAAGTTGAAGGGACATTTAGAAAACATATGTCTGATGCTACCACATGAAGCAACAACAACTCAATCAGGCCAAGGGGAAGTAGCAAGAACTGGCAAGGAAGAACGTAAGTCTCCAGAGAAGTCTCCTACTTGGAACTGGGCAAATTTCATGCCTTATGTGTAAATTTTCAATTGTGTGTTTGTGATTTGTCATCACATCAGTAAGTTTTAGTTGAGTTTGTAAATAGGGTCAAGACTATTTTTGTACTTATGAATGATGTAATAAATTCATGATTGTAATAAACTTTTGGAGGTCCAAAGGTCCTTTTGTTGGGAGGAATGAACCAGGATGGATCATGATTGAGTTTAGTCACATTAGTTATGTAATGTTTGAGACTAAGATGGTCATAGACAGCAACAGTTTCTGGACATGCTTAGAATTTTATAGTCTAAGATGCTCATGAAACCAACGCTAAGTCAAAGAGCTCGTTGCACTGATTCTGACAGTATGTTTGGTTTGCAAAATGGACTTCGTACAAAGGAGTTATGCAAAGTCAAAGTTCATGTCAAGCTCGGAAAAATTCAAAGTCAACGGGCAAAGTCAATGGTCATGGTTCTAGTAAGCAAGGTTCTACTTTAGAGCTCTGTGTGTTCAAGGTTCTAGAACCAACGACAGCAAGTGTCTCCTTCTAGTTTGTCAAATTCTTATATTTATGAGTCTCCTTCTAGTTTGTCAAATTCTTATATTTATGAGTCTCCTTTGTCAAATTCTTATAAAATCCTTATAGTTTGTCAAATTCTTAAATTTATGATTGGTTAGTTCGATTTTACAAGGTCTCTAGGAGATTCGAACCTCAAACTTGTTTGTCAACACCAAAAATACTTCACCACTACACCAACCATATTACTTGTCAAATAATGGTTGCAAGGCATTATTTAAAGTTTATATTATGTCATAGTGGGAGTAAGGATTAGCGGAGCACGCAAACACTTGGTTATATTAACTGCACTACCAAAACAAGTTAGATGGTCTACAATCGGCGCGGAGTTATGCCATGGGTCGACATACTATATCACCGCGCGAAAACATTTAGCGTAGTCAACATCCATGACATAACCGCCGAGTGTTATAATGGTACACACCATGCGGGAATTCAAGTCACGTGCCACGAAGTTTATCACTGCCGCACTATGGTTGTAACTATATGACATATTACATATGCCACGAGGTGTGCCAACACAACACAAAATGGTTATAAGTTATGATGCGGAGGTCGACTCTTAAGCTCACAGGGAGAGTACATAACTGCCAATGCCACGGGTTGCATTGTGACTACACGGCCGGAGATATGTTTAAATGTTATGACATTATCATTGTGGGAGCATAACTCTGGAATAAGGAGTTGTTTATAATGCGATTTTTTTGGAGATTTTGGTCGTGGAAGAAATTGAGGTTAAATCTTGATTTGTTGTAGTTAAAATGGTTTTTTAACTGTATATTTGGATTCAGCACCATGAAAAACCCCTTGAGACGCTTTGATTGTGCAAAAATTAGCTATCAAATTTGGGATTCAAATAAATTGCTGCCGGACTTTGACCAAAAAACAAGCTTTCAAAAAATCGCATGATAGACAACTCCCCGAAATAATGTCACATGCCATGGGTCGCCATGTTACAGAACCGCTGGAATATTGATATATGTCTGCCATGGAATGATGAGTCAGCACCGGTGAACATGCTACGCGGTTTCACGTTATAGCACCGCCGGTTTAATATTGTTGACATGACATAAATGTCACGAGATATATGCTAAGTTGTATACTTATGGTTATAACCTCTATCGGATTAATACATCAACCATATAATATAAGTATTGCCAAGTGTTTGATATGTGGGACGGATGCATGGTATTAAAACCATATGCTGAAGAGTTATATCCGATGGATAGTTTATGGTATTAACCATATGCTATATTAAAACTTTGTTAAAACAAACATTTCGTATGGCACAAAACTATAGGATAATCCTCATACCACATTTATGGTTGCTAATTCGATTTAATTCGAATAGCTAAATTTGCCATGTTGTTATAACAATTTGCTAAGATTACAAATTTGTCAACCCAAACTCTAAACTTAGAGTTTCAAAAAACATTATAAATGTAATGTAATTCACCAAAGTAAGGCAAAGGGCAAGACCGAGGGAAGTGAAGAAGTGAGTGGTTTTTTAAGTAGCAATTGAAGTTGGAATTTTGAGGCCATACGAAAGCCAAATTGGGCATTTGAAGAATAAAAAAAAAAGGTTTTGGTGCGCTTCGGATACACTGGCAAAGTCTATTCGACAGATGCAGCAGCCGATACTTAAGAATTCTGTACATGGACAATTGTCTCCCGAAGTCAAGTTGAGGCAGGTAGTTGAATTATGTACTTGTTGATGCATGATTGCTCATTTTCAGTTGAGGTTTAGAGTCCTCGAAGGAGACTCTTTGTATTGCTCTAGTTGATAGAGTGATTGCAAGTTGTCATGTTATTTTGTGAGAGTTCTCTGTAGGAGAACATTCCCTTAAAGGGAAAATAGCCACATTGTAAACAACAAATTGATGTACCTCATTTTTAAACACTGAAATATGAGCGGCCTAGCCTTTTGAGCAGGGCCCAGAGACGTAGCCTAGGAGGGGTGAAATCCGTCATCAAACTTCGTGTTTTCTCTTCTTGATGTCTACATGAATTGTGTTACATTCCGTATAATTAACTTGCACATAAAAACTAATTCATGCTTGAAGGAACAACAAAACAAACAAGTTGTTTTGAAGACCCATTTTTCAAACTTGCAGAGTGTCAGAGGACAATCTTCTTCTGCATTTTCTGATCAATCTACCAAGGACTAAGAGCTGAAAGAAAATCCTAGAATCATATTGTAATGCATGTCAAAATCTAAAGCTAATTTCTCCAGCCTCAAGTTTTGAGAAGCAACCTTTGCTTCCAGTTTGGTGTTCCTAATCAATTATGCCTTAATTGATTGTTAATGATATGATTTAGATGAGTAATTGTAGCCTATAAATCCATCCATCTAATTGGCAAGGGTCCTCAATATTTCCCACAAGTTGGAAACCATCACAATTAGTGTATTTCCATGTGTGACTCTATTCAATGATGGCCATAATACCCATACTGCAATTCGTCATTGGAGTAGAGGCCAAGAGCAAGACCAAGTAATGGACCAACCTGACATGCAAAGGAGCATAATCCAAATAAACTGAAAACTAGGAAATGATAAATCCCACCTGCATGGTAATTCCCATCTCTTAACAATTAATATTAATACCTTGACAACATTTAAAGAAGTGTGATGAATATGGGTATAAGGGGAGAAATAAAGACTTATCCCACCTCGATTATTTCCATATGCCACTTGCCTTTGGATTTATATGCTTGTTATTCCTAAAGTCTAAATTTTGTACTCATGGTATTGAGACATTAATGGGGTCACTCCCATTTTTAATCAGTCTTTTTCCAACAAAACCACTTCATTTGCCACAAAACCACCTCATTTTCCATTGCACCTGCATGATTGTTGCAAAATCAAAGAATGTCAAGAAATTCAACAACAAAACCACCTCATTGGACATTTAATCCACATGATTATTGTAAGAGTAGAGAATGTGAAGAAATTCAATTGATTTGAAGTGACAAGAAAGCCCTTTTATTCTAGAGAAAGAGGGATATAATGTACATGATCTACCTTTACCTGGCCAATAATGAGTGATGAGTTACCATTATCCAACAAAACCACCTTATTTACCATTACATCAACATGATTATTGCAAGATCAAAGAATGTGAAGCAATTCAATGGAGTTGAAGTGATGGGTGATCCCTTTTATTCCAGAGAAAGAGGAAATTAATGTCCATTCTCTACCTTTCCACCTAACCAAGATGAGAAATGAGTCCCATTTTTCCAACAAAACCACCTCATTTTCCATTACATCTGCATGTCAATTATTGCAAGTTCAAAGCATGTGAAGAATTTCAATGGAGTTGAAATGATGGGCAAACCTTTTATTCTAGAGAAATATAAAAGTAGTGTTTGTGTTATGCCTTTCAAACCTGACCAATGAGGAGTGATGAGTACCCAAATATCAAGACATTTTAATCTCTAAAGTCAGAAGAGTGAGAAATTCTTGATATGAGGTGAGGTAAGGGAAAGTAAGTAGCCACTCCTAGGCCCACACGAAATTTAATTCTCTTATCTTTTCAGGGTTATAAATTACCAACTGTGCACCCCTTGGTTGCACCCTTTTCCTCAAATGGGTCTAATCTCGCTTAAGAACAACTGCTCTAGGATTTAAGTATGAAAACAATTGTTTCTTCTTGAATTTGGTATTTGGAATTGGGTGTGACTAAACACATGCCCTTTGAATAAATGTTGTTTTAGAAATTTGACTTTGTTGAAAGAGAAAGGATTTGATTTTTGGAGGTGGGAGAAGATATTTAGGTGTGGGAAAGGGCATCGTCTTGCTGATAATGCTAGATAATGCTTGCAAATAATTTCACTATGTTCGAACACTAATTAAAAACTTTTTGTTTTTCAGTTAAATTAAAAATGTTGGATTGACTATGGAGTTCAATTCATTTGGATGAAAGCTCGAGAATTGTGATGAGAGGACGATTGCAAGAGTCATGAAACACAGTAAATTATATGGACTTTTAGCGATGTTGAAAATGTAGCAAGCAAGATCTTCTAGCTTGTGCCTTAGCTAGTGAAGACCTCAAATTGTCCTCATGAGTTAGACTTCAATGATGGTCAGTTTATTTCCAATTTATGGGAATAATATCAAGAGTTCATGTGTAGTGTTGGAAGTCTAGTTAAGTGGAAGTCTTCATCAGTTTGACTACAAGATTAGTTGGCAGTTAGCAGTTTAGTAAGAGCTAGTTAGTCTTCAACCTTTATTGAAGGAAGAGCGAGTTAGATCTTTGGGGGTTGATTGGAGAGAGCACAAGTTAAAAACTCAAGTGATGATTGGAAGGAGAGTGAGTAACACTCTCAATTAACTTTTTATCCCAGCTCGAGTTCTAAATTTGAACTATCCTAATTTAGCATGGATCACATATATAAAGGAAGGACTAAGGCACAAGTAAAGTCAATTTTTTGTGCATGAGGTTGTGAGGCAAAGAAATTTCATGGGATTGTGAGAGAGAAAGAGCCTTGATTATGGAGCGAAAGAATTTTGTCCTAAAGAATAGGAGCACAAGTGTGCTAGAATTTAGGGGCATTGATTGTGCATAATTGTATGGAACTAGGGTCCTAAATAATAGGAGTTGAAGAGCGCATAGAAATAGGGGTCAAGTGCGCTACAAAATAGAAGATTTTGTGCGCAAGGCGATAGGCCCAAGTGCACTCGAGAATAGGAGATTAGCACAAGGATTAAGGAGGCTCAAGTGCACAAGGAAGGAGGAGCATAATTGAAGCAAGATAACAAGGTTTGTAGAGAAAGTCAAGGATGAAATAAAGGATCAATTGTGCGCAACGAACCGAGATCAAGTTGTGATCAAGGCAGACCAAGATAAATTATATTAGCTGAAATTTCTATAAGAAGTAGAATTCTTTCTCAAGAGAGATAGATTGCTTTGTAATAGATTCAATTCCTCCAAGGTCAATCAATAAAATAGCCACATCAAGAAAGTAGGTTTTCTCTGTTGGGTTTCCATAGAAAAGTGTGTCAATTTGTGTGATGTGTTTTTATCTTTGTATTTTTAATTCCGCTACTTATAAGTTTTTAAGAGGCTCTTTACCTTGGTGAACGTTAACTAGTTTCAATTATCAATGCTAAATTTCCATGAAACTATGTAACTACTTGGATGAATAATTAAAAACTGGAATCTAGTTTACTTTCACCAAGATACAAAATTTCTTAACAATTTATAAGCAGCGGAATAAAAACACAGAGATAAAAACACAACACACAAATTGATACACTTTTCTTAGGAAACCCAATAGGAAAACTTGTTTGCTTGATGTGGCTATTTTTATTATTGTCCTTGGGGAAATTGAATCTATTACAAAGCAATATGTCTCTCTTGAGAAAGCGTTCTGCTTCTCACACAAATCTCATCTAATACAATTGATCTTGGCCTACCTTGATCACAACTTGATCTCAATTCTTGGCACACAATTGATCCTTTGTTGCCTCTTTGACTTGTTCTGAAAACCCTATTGTGTTGTTTCAATTCCACTCCTCCTTCCTTGTGCACTTGAGCCTCCTTAATCCTTGCACTAATCTCCTATTATTTAGCACACTTCTGACCCTATATCTTACTGCATTTGGGCCTATCTCCTTGCGCAAAAAATATCCTATTTTGTAGCACACTTGGCCCCTATTTCTATGCAGAATTCAACTCCCATTGTTTAGGACCCCAACTCCACGTAACTACGTACAATCAATGCCCCTAAATTATAGTGCACTTGTGCTCCTATTCTTTAAGACACAATTCCTGCGCTCCACAATCAAGGCTCTCTCTTTCACAATCTCATGATCTTGTTTTGTCTCACAACCTCATGCAAAAAACTATTGAATTTACTTGTGCCTTTGTTGTTCCTTAATAGATTTCATTCACATTAAATTAGGCTAGGTAAAATTTAGAACTCGAGTTGTGATAGCGAGCTAACTGAGATTGTTACTCACTCTCCTTCCAATCATCACTGGAGTTGTTAATTCGTGTTCTCTCTAATCAACACTAGAGATCTAACTCACTCTTCCTACAATCAAGATTGAGGAATAACTCGCTCTAATTGAACTTCTAAATACAAACCAATCTTGTAGTCAAACTGATGAAGACTTCCACTTAACTAGACCTCCAACACTATGCATGAACTCTTGATTGTTATTCTTGTAATCTGGAAATAAGCTCACCATCATTGAAGTCTAACTCATGAGGAAAATTTGAGGCCTTCACTGGTTAAGGCATAGGCCAAAAGACCTTTCTCGCTACATTTTCAACACTCCCTCTTAGCGAGGAAAGTACTTATGGAAGAACACTACCACATTCTCTATTGCTGCAATTGCTCCCTCTGAACTAGAAGGCTTCCCTGCTTCCTGCTGTGGAATCTTATCTAGAATACTATACTTTTTGAGTCTATCACCTCAGTCATACCTTCCATGTACCCCGTGTATCTCTATGGTTACTTACTCTGGCTGAAGGTGGTATTGGGAGGTCCAACTCTCTTACGATTCTCCCTAAACAACTCTTCTTCCCACTTGGCTCAAACTCTCCCTATATTGGGAGTCACTGACTAAATGGCTTACTCCACTCAATCTGGGCTCTGCTACTCATCATCCTGCTGGTCAACCCAACTTCCAATTAGTTGAGATCAAAACTAAGATACTAGCTAATGCTCCTTCTTGAGTAGCTTCTTCTAAGGTATTCTAACTTATTCTTACTCTAAGTACTCCCTCAGAGCTCTTCTCTCCTCAACCAACACTTCTTTACTCTATGCACTTTCTACCTTGTTGCTCAAGGTTGCACCTGTCTTTACCTCAAACTTGTAGAGATTCTTCATCCTCACACATATTTGCTTCTTAAATTCAGAAGCTAAGTGTCGGAGGTAAGCCTTACATCTGCCAAAGATAACATCATAACCTTGTCCTCAACGGTAGCAACTAAAACAAGATTCTACTTTAGGCATCAACTGCAGAGGTCATCTCTTAGATGGATAGGATTACCATACTCCCTCTGAAAATTGACAATACCAACTCCTCTAGTCAAATACATGCCATCATCTCCTAGCTCAATCTGAAATTGTATGTCCTTCTCCTTTAGGTGGTTGAAATACTTCTTGTTCCTGGTGTTAGTGTCAGTTAGTTCAGCCTATCACCAGTGATCAAATATGCTCTGACAAGGTGTTGTTAGGGTGTCAAGTCAAACTATTGCCATTTCAGTGAGTCTTCAAATAAAAATTTGGTCACGGTTGTTGTGTCTTGGTCACTGCTGCTCCCTTCACTTACTCATGGTCTTCATCACTCATCATGGTCATTGTCTTCTTTGAGGTATCATATCTTCATTTAATTGTCTTGGGTCATGAAATGGTTAAATTCTTCATTTTAGGTCATGGTCTAGGGTTTCACTCCATGTGCCATCATGATACCATAGGTCAAAACAAAAACATGTCCACCATGTAATTCAGGGGTAAAGGGAATTAGCAGCTTAGGGAAAGAAAAATAAAGGTAAAGGTGATGTTTTATTTGAAATAAGACAACGTTGCAGTACACTACCTCGCCTCATCATTTGTCATAAGGCCATTTTTTCTTCAAAATATGTTCCTGATCAAATGGATAAGATGTTTACAAAAGTGAAAGAGGTTTTTGTCAATGATAGGCCAAGGAACAAAAACCTCTTTTAGTTTATGCACATGCATTATGATTTGAGAGAAATTCTTAAACTACACTTGCAATGGGAGAGTTGTTACACTTCTGGAGAGTTTGACTTCAAGACAAATTTTCATGGATTTGGAGCAGGTGTTGGCAGTGCTTACAGACTCTATTATGTAGCAAACATCCTAAAATTTCCAATGGCACCTTCAAATAGTGATTTGGATTAGTGGAAGGCATCCAAAAGTTCTCTGCAAGTTGGCGTTGCGCTTTTCTCAGAGACACCCTGGGTTTTTGGAGAGACCTTAGGAAAATCAAATTTTCTCCCTGTTGGAGTGTCCAAATTACATTCTTGATGAGTCCACCTTGTATCAAACTTCAAGAGATTTCCAATGAGCTGTCAAGTTCACAATTTGGAGTAGTTTAAGTCCTCCAAAAGATGGTTGGAAGACGACGCTGCACTTTTTCCCCAGGGCTCCAAATGACAAGTGGCTTACATTTTTGGAAAGCTAATGAGCTCCTCTCAAAACCCATTCCATCAGATTTCTCAGACAGGGCTCAAATTTTGAGAAAAATGAGAAAAAGGGGTCAAAAATCATCATTTTGCCACTCTTTTTGACAGGTGCTGCGCTTTTGGAGACACCTTGGGAGAATGAGTTTTTGAAGGCCTTACCATGGGTCATTTTTAAAAATTCAAGGTGTTCTGGAAACCAGACAGGAAAGGCTAGTTTACCGTTCTCTCAGATTTAAATTTTGACTTAAGTAAGGCACCTTAAAGTGGGCTCAAATTTTGCACTACACTTTTGCAAATTTATGAGTTTTTATTAAAAATTTCACGGTGTAACTTCCTAGTTTTTAGTTTGACTTGGTCAAAGTCAAAACTCATGATGTAATTGTAGTAGTTCGAGGTTAGATGATGTAATAATAAATAAATAGACATGATATGTTGTTTTTATGGTTAATTAGGCTTCATAAAGGAAGAAAAATTCAAAACAAAGTCTAAGATAAGAGTTTGTGTTTGACCTTCTCACTCTCACTTGTTGGTTGAGAGAATCTTGGAAATAGTTCCACCACTTAGGAATTCAACTCCTGAAGGTGGGGAAGTTGTTTGATTGAGTCTATATGTAACATTTCTCATTCATAGAAAAGGGTTGGAATTTTGTGGAGAGGCTTGGTACCTTATGTTCTCTTACAACTAATACAGGAGCAGTTGTAGCTATATTTCAGGAATACTTGTCTAGTGAGACTATAGTGTTGTTTTTCTTTCAGATCAACTTTTAATTGATGAAATAATCTATCTTTTCATGCTTTATCTTCTTCCTATGATTTTCCTTGCAGTTATATAGACATAATTCTTATATTTAAGCATTGTTTATCTGGAAATCATGCTTGTGTTGCTTTTCTTCTAAGACTAATGAATTCATGCTTTTACATGCTCATTATGTTCTCTCAAACTCTCAAACCTATACTACATTGACCACACTCTAAGTTCACCATAACACACTAATATCTAGCTCCTTTTTATATTTTTAATTGCATACTTGAAGCCTTTACCTAATTGCCTGCTCTAATCCCTAGTCCAGCAAACCAAAAACCCTAAATTCAAAAATACTCAAACGAGACTTGTATATCTAGCCTAAAACCTATTTCTTTCCAGTTATTCATTAACAAATCCTTAGAGAGATCCCTCTCTGGTTCAATAGGGCTAGCTACTGAACTGAAAGTGGTTCAAGGTTATCTCTTTCGATCTCCTCCTCAGCCTAGGATATTGTAGGGGATAACATCCCGATCGGCTGCTGCCATAAGTATGTTCAGTCAGTATTTTTTTCAGAGTAATGTCATGTCAAATAGTCAATCATTTTTCAATTTTATTTTAGTATTTTACATTTTGACTCCATTTCCCAATTAATAAGGCTACATGGTCTACGTTGTTCTTGACACCTCTAGGGAGTTTCCATCCCCAGCTGGATCCAATGTTAGTCTCAGTCAGTTTAGCCTGTCACAGTGATCAAATATGCTCTTACAAGGTGTTGTTAGGGTGTCAAGACAAATTTTTGTCATTTAAGTGAATCTTCAAATAAAAAATTGGTCATTGGCTGTTGAAGTCTCGATCATTGCTGCTCCCTTCACTTACTCATGGTATTCATCACTCATCATGGGCATTGTCTTCGTCGAGGTATCATATCTTCATTTAAGTGTCCTGGGTCATGAAATGGTTAAATTCCTCATTTTAGGTCATGGTCTAGGGTTTCACTCCATGTGTCATCATGATACCATAGGTCAAAACAAAAACATGTTCACCATGTAATTTAGTGGGTAAAGGGATTTAGCAACTTAGGGAAAGAAAAATAAAGGTAAAGTTAATGTTTTATTTCAAATAAGACAATGTTGTAGTACACTACCTCGTCTCATCATTTCTCATAGGGCCATTTTTGCTTCAAAATATGTTTCTGATTAAATGGAGAAGAAGTTTACAAAAGTAAAAGAGATTTTTGTCAATGATAGGCCAAGGAACAAAAACCTCCTTCAGTTTATGCACAGGTATTATGATTTGAAAGAAATGCCCAAACTACACTTACAATGGGAGAGTTGTTACACTTCTGGACAGTTTGACTTCAAGACAGATTTTTAGGGATTTGGAGCAGGTGTTGGCAATGCTTAAGGAATCTATTATGTAGAAGACATCCTAAGCTTTCCAATGGTACCTTCAGATAGTGATTTGGATTAGTGGAAGGCATCCAAAAGTTCTTTGCAAGTTGGTGTTGCGCTTTTTGTTAGAGACACCTTGGGTTTTTGGAGTGACCTTGGGAAAATCATTTTTTTTCTCCCTACTAGAGTGTCCAAATTACATTCTTGATGACTCTAGCCTGTAGTAGACTTCAAGAGCTTTCCAACGAGCTATCAAGTTCACAATTTGGAGCAGTTTAAGGCCTCCAAAAGTGGGTTGGATGACGGTGTTGTGCTTCTGTGAACTGCATTGCGTTTCTGGAGGTGGTGTTGTGCTTCTATGAATTGTGCTACACTTCTGCCAACGTGTTGCGCTTGTGACAGAGTAGCTCGAAAAATGCCCAAACTCACCCAAATTTCAAATTTGAGCTTGCATTCCTACTTTTTGTTCTTCTAACCTTATTCAAAAGTAAGTATTATCATCTAACTCACCTTTTTCCTTTGGCAAAGTAAGTGCAAATGTGAGTTTTCTTCATATAGGGTTTATGAGAAATTTCATGCTGCAAAGCTAGTGTAAATGATGGTTTTGTTAGTTATGACATTGAAAACTTGTACAATTTTCATATCATACCTCTGCACATGTATAAATCACCCTAGCATTCACTAATTAGCTCATCTACCCTCAGTTTACCTCACCTTTACACAAACCATAGCACATACCTATCATTTTGGGCAATTTCCTAGTAGGATTGTTTTTAAATTCTCCTACTCATTTCTCTCTCACATTTCACTCCATTCAAACTTCCTAAGTTTTCTATAACCCCTATCCATCTCCCAAAATTCCCCTATCATCATCTCCCTTCCCTAACTCCCTCATTTTATCATTTCCTTCCCTGAGCAAGAAAACAATCAGCTTAAGGCCAAACAACTCATCATGGAGAAAGAGCAGTCGAAGATGCTAAAACAAGGAGGCGAAGGTAAAGCAGTGTTGAAACCTGGTGAACATGAGGAAACTAAAAAACAAGTTTGAAAAAAGAATCCAAGGACCAAGGGACTCAAAAAGGCATTGAAGGAGGAGAAAGGACATAATTTGCTAGATAAAGACCTAGACATGGAGGACAAATTGTCGTGGAGATCAATGAGGATAGAGAGAATTAGCTAAGTAAGGTCAATGACCACTTAGAACAACTTCTTGATAAAGCCAACAGGGATAATTAGCTATTGAGGCACATGGCACATCATTATCAAACTAGAAACATGATATGCAACATCAAGCTCAAGCAGTTGAAAAATAAGCTAAAGGAAACCCTAAAGGACAACAATGAGAGGGATAACTAGGAGATGCTTGTTAAAGAATCCATGAGGGCATGACATACCTCATGTTTCACTTCATGACCAAATTTGAAGGTTTTCTGAGCATTTTTGGTTTTTTGAGAATTTTGGTGCCAAATTCAGAAATTGGGATAGTCACAGAAGCGCAACGCCTTGGTGCTGCGATTTTTCCTTAGAGCTCCAAATGACAAGTGAATTACATTTTTTGAAAGCTAATGACCTCTTCTAAAAACACATTTCATCATATTTCTTAGAGAGGGCTCAAATTTTGATAAATTCAAGGTGTTATGGAAACTAGATAGGCAAGGCTAGTTGACCATTCTCTCAGATCTCGATTTGGACTTCAAGAACGCACCTAAAAGTGGGCTCAAAGTTGGCGCTGCGCTTCTGAAAATTTCTGAGTTTTTATTAAAAATTTCACTATGTAATTTCGTAGTTTTTCAGTTTTACTTGGGCAAAGTCAAAACTCAATATGTAATTGCAGTAGTTCAAGGTTAGATGATGTAATCATGAATAAATTGACATGATAGGTTTTTTTATGATTAATTAGGCCTCATAAAGGAAGAAAAATTCAAAACAAAGTCTAAGAGAAGAGTTTGTGTTTGACCTTCTCACTCTCACCTGTTACTTGATAGAATCTTGGAAACAATTCCACCACTTAGGAATTTGACTCTTGAAGGTGGGGAAGTTGTTTCATTGAGTCTATATGTATCATTTCTCATTCAGAGAGAGGGGTTGGACTTTTTTGGAGAGGCTTGGTACCTTATGTTCTCTTACAACTAATACATGAGCAGTTGCAGCTATATTTCAAGAATACTTGTTCAGTGAGTCTTTGTGTTACACAAAAAATTGTCACCATGACTTTCTACAGTTTGTGTGAGTCCATCACCACTCATACATACCTCCTTTGCAAGTCTTAAGCCTCAGCTCTTCATGTCAAGCCTTGAAAATGGGAGAAATACCTTAAAAATATCTCAAATCCTGGTTTTGCACTTTCTCCTAGCATTTCCTGCGGTACCACACCCAATGGTCATGTCCCCTGTGAACCTGACCGCTCTTTCTATTAAGTGATGGGTGCGAACCCCTGTAAAAGTTAAAAAGGTATAGTTCACTCTTAAAAACTCACCTTGGTTCACTTCTGGATGCTTCTAGAAGGAATATTACGCTGGCAAGTCTGCTCCATCTTGATTCATCCATTCCATAACTAAGGGAGCTAACTCCATGATATGAGGTGCTTATCCCATTGAAGGAGGAACTTATACCTTCAACAGTGGACCTACAACTTCCTCCATTTGCACTATAAATTCAGGCATTGGGCTGGTTGTAGGGGAGGTTGAAAGCTGAATATTTTTGAGGGTATATGCTGCTGGAACCTAGTCTTCCTAATTGAGCTTTTGAGAGGAAATATCACATACCTTTTGATCTCATTTGGGAGAGAGTGAGGCTTGTCAAAGTAGAGGAGATTCCTGCCTGGACCCTGGAAAGAGCTTGTGCAACATCAAGGCAAAGGTTGTAAGGTTCTTTTATTCATAAAGTTAATACAATAAAGTTTATTTTTCTCAATGAACTGTATCTAATGGTTTATTTTATGAGCTCCTTGATCTTCATAATGAACATGTTTTATTATATTATCTAAGCAGGTGTTCTTTGATGTGTGTTTGTTTGTGTATGCATGTTATTAAAAGGGAACTACTTGAAGCTATTGGAACAAAGCTACCACAAACAAGCATTGGACCGAGGTAGGGTCTATTACACCTCTTAGTTTTCATTTATGAATTGAAACATGTTTAGAGAAAAGTAGATTTGCTTGTGCTGCTTGTTGCTAGATATCATTTGATACTAGGGAGATCGATCTTGTCCGTAAGAACGATTTATCCGGCCAACACTTTGGTGTTGTTTTTCTTTCATATTAGCTTCTAATTGATGAAATAATCTCCTTTTTCATGCTATATCTTCTTCCTATGGTTTTCCTTGCAGTTATATAGACATAATTCTTAGATTTAAGCTCTTTTTATCTGGAAATCATGCTTGTGTTGCTTTTCTTCTAAGACTAATGAATTCATGCTTTTACATTCTCATTATGTTCTCTCAAACTCTCAAACCTATACTACATTGACAACACTCTAAGTTCACGATAACACATTGATATCTAGCTTGATTTTATATTTGGCACTGCATACTTGAAGCCTTAACCTAATTACCTGTTCGAATCCCTTGTCCGACAAACCAAAAATCCTAAATTCACAAATACTCAAACAATACTTGTATATCTAGCCTAAAACCTATTTCTTTCCAGTTATTGATTTCCAAATCCTTAGAGAGATCCCTCTCTGGTTTAGTAGGGCTAGTTATTGAACTGAAAGTGGTTTGAGGTTACCTCTTTCGATCTCCTCCTCAGCATAAGAAATTGTAGGGGATAACACCCAGTAATGTGAAAGGATGCTCTTGAATCAATATACCATGCATTGATGTCTCCCAAGCTTGCCATGAAAGCTATTGATGAGAAATATTTCTCAAATTGGGTAGAAAATGCATCTACCTCCTTTGATGCAACAACATGATCCTTAATGGACTCCTTCCAATTGGGAAATTTAGTGGAATAGTGCCAAAACTCATGGAAATGGAAGCACATGATCTTGCTTAGATCCTTATTCTTCTCACCTTTCTGACTGGACTCGGTGTCTCCTTAGCCCTTCTTTCCCTTGGCTCTACTACCTTTGCTTGTCAGGGCAAATTTCTCCTTATCCTTTGCTAGAGCTTCTCTACCAACTCCCTTCCTCTTTGGATTTCTTCTTGAACACAATCACTCCATAACCTTTCCCAACTGAGAATATTCTCTCTTCCACTTACTGCATCATGGAAATTGTACCAAGACTTGTGGAGTCCTAGAAGCATAAGACTAACAAGGTCTTTTTCTGCTACTGTCTTTCCGACACCACTTAGTTCATCTAGAATTTGTGTGAACTTTGAAAGACATGTGAGGATGGGCTCTCCTTTTCTCATCCAGATAATTCATAGCTTCTCCTTGAGAGAAAGCTTCTTGGAATCACTGGAACCCTAATACAAATCTAATATGGCTTTAAACATCTCATATGTTGTCTTCTTCTCATGGAGATGAGGGATAATATAGTCTTTGATCCCCTCAAGAATGGTCCTCCTTTCCTTGGTGTCATTCTTGTTATTTTGGGCCAATTGTTGGGCATCTGTAGGTGGCACTATTTGATTCTTCACAAATTCTAGCACCCCACTATCTTCCAACACCACTGTATTCCACTCCTTCCATGCACAAAAAATTGAGGATCCCTCTAAACTATGATCTAACCTTAGTCCTTGGAATACCATATGGTTATCCAAAGAACTTCTCTTCTCTACTCTTCAAACTTTAGCACTAGCCTTCTTGATTAATCTGCGCTCTAGCCTAACTGATCAAATTGGTGCTAGTATTTATACTAATCTCTGCTTTGACACGATGTTAAATTTCCATGAAATTATGCAACCTCTTAGATGAATAACTGAAAACTAAAATCTAGTTTACTTTCACCAAGATACACAATTTATTAATGATTTACAAGTAGTGGAATAAAAACACAGATATAAAAATACATCACACAAATTGATATACTTTTCTCGGAAAACCCAACAAAGAAAACCTTGTTGCTTGATGTGGCTATTTTATTGATTTTTTTCATAGAAAAAACCGAATATATTTAATTGAAAAACAAAAAGCTAGTTACATTTTACTTTTTTGTTCCCAATAGTCTGTATATAGCAAAAGCTTCTTGATAGAGAGAAAACTGTGATTCTAGAGTACACATCCATCACTATTCATCTATCTTACTAACTGGAACCATAAAACACTTAATTGTTTTATTATTCGTTTATCTTTATGATATTTGCTAATTGTCTATTGTATATAAAATACTTCTAAATATATTAACTTTGACCATAATGACAAAAAAAAGGAAAAAGAAAAACATAAAATACCATCCTTCCATGATCAATCCGATTGTTTGTAAATATGCTACTATTGCAGAAGGGAAAACCTGATAATGTGTGATGATGACCATTATATCTTGAAGCTCCCAGAACTGCTAGAGGATCCACAGACAAAATATTTAAAGCTTATTTTGCCCAATAGAACAATACTTCCATGTTGAGAAAGTAGGTCAGACACCATATTCCGCTCTCTGTATATATTAGGAAAGTGATGTACTTGAAAGACTTCGCCATATCTCTAATGTGTTGCATCTAGTGGTATAGAGAGGATGGACCAAAGGTTGTATGCCCTTTATCCCACTCAATAATCATTTTAGAGTCGCCAACAAGCATCATCTACTTTATAGCCAACTAACTAGCACACCTCAACACACCCCAAAGAGCTAGTAGTTCTGATTTTCTATTAGTTCCTTCACCCCAAAACCAACATAATTGATAGGTCTGACTGGGATTCAGGACTATATACACCCTACACCTGCATACCCAATTGGATGAAACCCCATCAAAATAGCCCAACGACATTGACAACCCGATTTCCCTGTAGCAAAAACCTTAGCAGCTTCAACTTCCAAGTGTTGAAATGTGGCAACAAGAATATTCCATTTTTTTGTCCTTGAATTAAAATTTTAATTTAGTCTCACCGGTTGCTTGAAAATAATTAATTAATTCATTATGGATTAATTAGTTGGAGAAATTCAAGTTAGAAGTCTTTCCGAAGTCATGCAACAGTTATCCCTTAAATTAAGGAGATTATCCCTTAATTAAGGAGATAATATTGAGTTATATTTTAGTTGTAATTAGTTAACTTATTTTACTGAGTTAAGTCCTGTTAAATTAGTTCCAAATTGTTTGAGAAACTAATTGTGAGTTATCAGTCAGTTGATGCATGAATGCACTCAACCAGTGTATTCCAAATAAATGAAGATTACCTCATCAGTAACTTATGCATGTCTATTATGAGAAAGACCTAGTTGAAATAAATGTCAAGGATAGTGTACTATCAGTTGCATGTGTCTTCCTATAAGGAAAAATCATGCATGCAGAAGGAATTATTCCTTGAGGATTGCGTAGTTCTGATAGTGTGTTAGAGCAATGTGTGAGATCAATGTTCCACTTGGTAACAGGAGGATCACCCAGGAGAAACTGCGCAAGGAAATAAGAGCTTGTTGGGCAGAGGAGAAGGTTTTGTGAGAAGCCAAGTTTTCCTGTGAGCATTTGTGAGGATTGTACTGAGATCTGGCTAGCTGTGAGAGCTAAGGATTTGTATAATTTTGATGTATTTCCACTTTATATGATAATACAAATAGTGGGGTTTTTAACTGAGGCTTTCCCCGAAGTATTCTTCTGTGTATTGTGCATTCATTCTTCTTCTTCTGGTTATATTGTTCAGCTCGATCTTTAAGCTTCTGGAAATTGATAGTAGAAGTATATTATAGTATTTTATTTGGTTATATTTCATTATTGGGTTAACCTACATAGATTTTCTACATGGTATTGGAGCTGTGAACTGTATACGCAGAAGAGAATACGAAGTTTGAAGTTCGGGGTTGCAGGTGCAAAATCGAATTCTTATCATACTTCAAGGTTGGCTAATGGCGTTCAATGGCTTGAGACTCAAGTATGCCTTGGAAGGTAGCTCGAATTACATACCATGGAAAGATCGCATGGAGGTTGTATTGGAAGACAAAGGATTGAAGGAATTCATTGATCAATAAATCCAAAAGCCATCTTCAACTAATGCACAAGAGTTGGTTGAGTTGAAGAAGTGTGTGGTGAAGGCGAGATGGATCATCCTTGAGGGAGTTCGAGACCATATTGTCTCGAGTCTCCATGGGAAGGATACTCCATTTTTA
>APFE031474107.1:4570-117631 GCA_000404065.3 Pinus taeda
CTGATACCAAATGTTATGAAACCAGCTCAAGAAAAGATAGAAAAGATAGATCAATGCCTTAGAATTCAGCCTCTTTGAGGGGGAAACCTTCTTTACATTACATAAATGAACAATTCTTGGGTGATTCAAATGACAAAACCTGCTCTCTCTATATAGGAGTCTAAGGAGTCACAATATAATCTAGTTGACCTAACAATAATAATATAAAGCCACAAAATAACAATAGAGGGATTCTATGGGGCACAATAATAACAATATGGGGGCAATAGGGGCACAACAATATTAATAAGGGGTATAGCTACAATAGTAATGGGGTAATCACTAGTATGGAAGGGGTATAACATAATACCTCATTTGTGAAGGGCTTGATGTTGTATGGAAGGCGACATTGCTCACTGACGTGAAGGTCCCGTCCTTGGTGAAGCCACTCGATGGTGTAAAATTGTGGGTGTTTTGTGGTTGGTAAGCCCAATCATTTCACAACCTCTGCTGAAATGAGGTTGTTTTGGTTCCCACTGTCGACAATGAACTATATCGGGGAACACTTTACCCACATTTGGGAGTGGAAGAGGTTCTCCTCCTCTTGTGGATATTTGAGTTCCTCCTTCTGGATCTTTGTGGTGGCAACGGTGGCATTGGGCTCCACATCGATAATATGCTTCCCTTTTTCATTCCCCTTGTCGGGTTCTGACTCAGAGTCGGAACATGCATTTGATTGAGAAGTCTTCAGCTCGACCACGAGTGACTGCTTGGCCCAACACTCACTTGTGATGTGAGTGGAGCTCTTATGGAAATCACACCACTTTCCCATATCCTTCTTCGGCTTCGCGGCGTTGTTCTTTTCTTGCGGCCTTAGCGGGTTGTCCTAGGCCACCCCGCCTTGGATTTGTCCCTTGTTCTGCGGTTTGGGGGCACCTTTCCCTTGCTTTAGATTCGCAGATCCAAACTCTCACTTTTTCTGTTTAAGCTTATGCTCGATCTTGACAGTGTATCAATACGTTGTTTCGAGCGAGGAGATGTCTAGGAACTCCATCTCATCCTAGAAGTACCTGTTTAGGCAGTTGCGGTACTTGTGTACCAGATGTTTCTCAAAATCCTTGATACCCAACTTCGTGCGAAGGGTTTGAAAAACATTGGTAAACTTCAGCATGTCTTGGTCCCTTCCCTGCCACAGCGTGGTCCACTTTATGTATTTATCCTCATAGCTCGTGACAAGGTAGTCTTGCTCCTTGATGGCATCCTGGAACGAATTCCAAGTGGGTGCAGCTGAAAATAGTGAGGGTGTACTTTCATCCTTCTACTCACAGTAGGTTTCCCACCAGTCCTTAATGTGGGGGTGGCTTTGAGAAGAAAAAAAGTAATCCTTTCCTGGCTAGAAAAGTCATGAACAAAAAAATATCTTTCTAGCAGATTTAACAAGTTATCTACGACATGTAAGTATTTGGCCCTCAAATATGGGAATGTCAAAGTTTACTTGTACCTTAAAAGGAGTGGCACCTCTGGAGTGGTTATTGGATGTGGATGCGTCGTCGATGGGCAACTGTTGAAGGATATGGGCAAAGTTATCCATCATCGCGTTCCTTTGTTTCTCGAGGGCCTCCTCAAGTAATATTTTAATAGGATCTCCTGCTCCCTTGTCTTTCTTTTCGTCCCCCATGGGAGGTTGTCTGGATTTGTGAGGTTGGTCTTGCAAAGGTTCAACCTGTTGAAGCCCTAAATCCTTATATCATGGCCTCGTTGGGGACATGAAAAAAATAGAGAAAGAGCAGACCGCTCTAATACCATTGATATAAATTTAAACTGGAATGCAACAAATTACAAATATAACCATAATTATAGAGATGCATCAGAAATAACACTTCATTTCATTAATATCAGATACTCAAATATGCTTACAAATAGAATGACAATAAGACTAGTTCGGGCGATGGTAACTTATCTCTGAGAAGAGATGTGGTGGCTACATGCCTCTGAACTGTGTTACAATGAGGCTTGAAGGCCTATTTATTATTGAGAAACAACAAAAAACCCTAAACATCCAAAAACCTAACCCTAGGAGATGAAACACCAAATTATGGGCCCCGTTGGGGTAAGTTGGTACATCAACTTCATGGGGTTGTAACTTTGGCATACGATCTTCATTTGAAACACACGACACCTCTATAAAAATATCTATCCGAGGACAACAACTAATGACAGCGAATACTGAGTTGAAACTGAAAAATCATTTTTGTCGTCAGTTGTTTTTCCCAAAAAAACGTCGTTTAGGGCCTCAAAACGGTTCTGGAAGTTTAGGACCCGAAAAACTGCCAAAAATAGTAAATTGTGCTACAATTAAGGAAACTGAAAAACTGAAAGAAACAATGGTGGGGATCCAATCCACCTGAATAAAATTTAGTTTAAGATAGAAGACATTGTTATGACGTATTACTACTTGGTTCTAGGGGATTGATAGAGACATGTGGAGATTTTCCTTGACAAGGTAAGTATGCAATGGTGCAGATATGTGTTTAACCAAACAAGGGAGGTGGAGAGAAATGCACCATTTGAAAGGAACCATGTATTTGTTTTTTTATTAATAATATGGGAAGAGTGTGTGGTATTTCACTATCTTTGTTTGAAGCATGAAAATAAATTGTTAGAGGCATGTTTAAGGGGATGCTACTTCAACAAAATATGATTTGATTATTAAGCTTGAGTAGGTAGATATTTGAAATGGAATTTATTGGTTTTTTCTATGTTAATTAAAAGAGATGAGTATCTAGTGTTAGGATTAGGTGAAGGATGAACATTAAGATTAGTTAAGTATGAAATGGGTCCAAATCAACCAAGAGTAAGTAAAGAATGAGACATTTTTCACTTTAAAGTCCAGAGAAAGAGAAACGAGACATTGTGTAGAGGATGATGGTGAAATATGGATGTCTTTAGTTATGATTAAAAGTGTTTATTTTTGGAGTTAATAATATATTATAATTTATTAATTTATATTTATGAAGATTAGTTACCAGTGACCATTTTTTTTCAATTTTAAATATTTCACTTAATACTCATTATATTAAGAGATTATTGTAGCATTAAAAATGTGGGATTGAAACATGAATAATGGGACTAGTTTAAGTTAGAAAATTAAATGGTAGAAACTTAATTTTAATTTAACAAATTAAAACCCAACATATATTAATATAGAATTAGTCATAATCAATTAACATATTTTGAGGTAATGTATCAAATAAAAAATTATAAAATTTTTGGACAAGTCAAGGTCAATAATAAGACTAAATATGGTTATAGTATTAGTTGTGCCCATAAGCATTGTAATGTAATGTTTAACATTTTGAGTCACATAAAAATTAAAATTAGATTAAAAGATTAATGTAATGTAATGTAAATATTTTAACGTCGTCAACTATATATATATATATATATATATATATATATATATATATATATATATATATATATATATATATATATATATAATACTAACTAAAAATAAAATAATAATAAAAATAAAAATGGTCCAAGGTTTTAACCTATGGTATTGAGAACCCATGGTATTAATGTGGAATGTAGCCTATTTAAAGAGAGAAAATAACCTAGCCTCTGTATCTACCAAGCCCTGAGAGGGATCTTCCTGTATCAAAAGATTTGATCCCTTTTAGATCCGGAGTGAAGATGGATCTAGGTTGGTATTAATTATGAGCTCAACTTATAATTAAAAGTATTTATTTTTTGGAATCAATAGTATACACTAAGAAGTATTTTTATTTTTTTTAATTCCACCTAAGAGATTATTTCGCGTAGACTCAACCACAAAGCCTAACCTTGAGAGTGTCAAAAAAACTGAACCTGTAGCCTCTCAATAACAAAGACACTTTAACCATTGAACTAACCCTAGCATATATAAGTTATTAATTTATTATTATATTTATGAACATTAATTACAAGCTATCTTTTTTATGGTTATGAATAGTCCACTTAATATTCATTGAATTAAATGATGCTTATAACATTAATAAAAAATACTATTGAAATTAGTAACATGAATAGTGAAATTAATCTAATTTAGAAAATTAGATAATACCAAACTAAATTTAACTTAACAAATTAAAATCTATCATATACTAATATGGAATTAGACAAATTCAATCAACATTATTTTGAAATAACATATCAAATAAAATATTTTTTACAAATCAAAGTTAATAATAAAACTCTCCTTAATAATAAAAATAACATTTTATTATAAATTCAACATATCACTTATAATAATAATTACATTCATTCATCCTATTACTTAGAAAAATAAAACCTAAATAAGAAAAATAACATTCTATTATATAAAGCATTCCACTTAAACCCAATTCACTAACAATAAAATAATATAGGTCTCCACATACAATTATTATACTCAATAAATTTTTTATCACTTCCTCTAAAATAAAAGATTAAAGTGCTTTAAGTTAACATATGGTACTATGTATGGGATTTATATGATTGAAACAGAGTAATTCTAGAAACCAATTATGACCTTTTTGTTATAATTTTAACAATGATAACATGAGATTTTGGATTTCTTAAGAATGGTATATGAGTTGACACGGTGTCTTTTTTATTTTTTTATTCATAATCTTAATTTATGATCTTATATCCAATATAGATTTTTTAAACCAAATAAAAAAATGTGTTATATAATTTAAATTTCAAGCGCATAAAATTAATTTAAATAATCTAATTTTTTTTAAGTATAATAAAAGTATTATAAATAATTAACTCACCAAACCTCGAAAAAAATTGTAACTATGCAACCGTGTTTTCATGCGTTTGTTTAATTTAAAAAATTTTGTAGTTTAACATTATGTTTTTTTGTTATGAAAATCATGGAAATTTCCATAAGATTGATAAAATTTATTTAAGAGATTTTTGTAAATCTAAGTTATCGCTATAAAAACTTCAAGATTTTGAATACACACAAAAGTTTTTAATGGTATTTGAATCCATTTATACCATCAAAATATGATTCATTATTTATTTAACATGATTCATGGTACTGAATTTAAATAGAGAAAAAATAAATCCAACTAATTATTTTTTAACAATAAATTAAAAATATTATAAAATTTCAAGGTAAAAGAGATATTTTTTAGAATTTATTAATATCTACATCATAAAAATTTCAATGTAATTGTAATTTCTAGATTAAATGAGAATGAATGTGAATTGTAATTCTAATTAAGGATTTGACATTTATCAACTATCTTTTTCTTTTAAACATTAAAATAATTGTGATTCTAATTGGCTCACCTTTGATAAGATGTACTATTTCACATATTCCATCTTTCTAAATATATCTAACATGCTAATTAGTTGTTATTTGTTGCATTGGTAACTACATGTGTCTATTTATCAACAATATAAATTATTTATGATGAACCATTCAAATTTAATATTTGACTATTAGTTGAGTAGATTAGCTAGATTTTGGGCCATTGAGTATGTAATCTATTGCATTATTGTTATTGCAATGAATATTTTGATAGGAATAAAATACAAAAGAATGATTGAATGTAAATCTTTTAACAACCTATCAAGATTTTGAAAAGCTATGTTAGATATATATAGTAAGTAATGAGTAACATTGCTTTGTTTCATATCAAAATTTGTTAATTGTATTGTTTAGGAAAAAAAAATTTGTTATGCTCAATGAATTTTTTTAACTTGTATGCTCTTTAAAAAAATTGAGTCTGAAAATTGATCCATAATAATCATTTTTAGTTGATGTTTCAATCATTATCCACAATAATCATTTTTAGTCAATCTTTCAACTGTTTGGTCTTGATGATGGGTCATGTTCTGGACTCAAAATGTTGACTAAAAATATTTAATGTGGATCAATTTCCAGACTCAATTTCTTCAAATTTTGACCACCACATAAGCTTACAAACAAGCATGTATGCTCTTGATTATATTTAGATATGGACCTACACAAAATAGAACTTATCAACTTAATAAAACCTAGAATTGTGATTACAAATTTGAGAATTGTAATTATGCTCACTCAAATTTCAAGATCATTAAATCCTCTCTCCTCTATTCTCTAAATTGATCATCCCCCCTTTCTTGATTTTATGCACATTTATCTACCACACTCTTCACTTTCTAGGTAGTTTATAGCAACATTGACATATGCAAGATAATACTTTCTTATCAAATCTTTTGAGAATGTCCCCAAAGCTCTTTTGCATATGCCTTATCTAAGCTCAAGATCCCTAAGGCTATTCTTGTAGTGTTGAATGCTTGGCGCAACATTCTTCATGTTTGAATGGGATGCTATGGAGAAGTTAATAGAATTGTTGTAATCACCAAATATATGCATTAGGTATTTATGCTTTGACATCCAATTTGGTAGGGTTTAAGAGTGAAAGTGAAAAATCAAGATCCTCAATAAGAATAGTAAACTTAACATCTTAATGGATAGTTTATTATTATTATTATGGATCTCAAGAAGCTCCATATCATAGACACCATAGCCTTCGTAATGTTCCTAGATGCCCACATTGCAATTAGTGTCTCTTCCAAGCTCTTATAATGTTTTAATAAATTTATTGACATCCAATAAAGGACTTAAGGTCTACTCCAATTTCCTATACACAAATGGGGTCTATAACTAACTTTCCAAATGTGCTAATTGGGAATTTAAAGGACATTGACCCCATGTTTGAGCACGCTTTGTGATATGTTCAAGATATGAATCCATGATGTAGTCCTTTCCCATCATATTAATAGTACATTCTGGGTCAAAAAATAAGGTTAAATTGATGTTGAATCATTGTTATAAATACCAAATTGTGATCTTTTAGAAAAATCCATAACTTTGTTTATAATGAAATTAGTGTTATTTTAAGTTCATTAATTAATCAACATTACTAATGTTGATTAATTGTTGTTAATCCTAATGTTGCAAGTTACATGTTATGGGACAAATATTGATTAATTGACCTTAGGAACATTGATTAATCACATTAATCCCAAATACCATGTTAACAAATTCCATCTCAACTCTTGCCACAACAGCGAGTGCCACATTGGTATATGTGTGACATCATCATGTACCATGTCAGTGGTTTCCACATCAACATGTGGCACATTAACACATGCCAGATGTTCATTAGGAAATCAATATTTCAGCTATATTATTAATGTTACAAATATTGGTTAGTAGATGTTATACAAAATATTATTGATGCTTTTGCTAGATGAACAATGTTATAAATAGTGATTAATTGATATTAGTGTTGTATGATTGGCGTTACAAACTTCAATTAACATCAATTAATCAATGTTAAATGTTAAATGTTATTTTTCCAATAGCCAAAAAACTAGTCATGGTTGCTTTGGTAGATGATTTGATGCTATAAGTAGTGGGTTTTATAAATATCAAGGTGAATTTCATTGTTGTAGCGATAGTTTAGGTGATAGTTATTTAGTATGTATAATCATTGAATATCAATTTGTTAAAGGGTGAATAAATATTATAAAGGGGGGAAGATATACAATATTGAATTAGAAATAGCATGGGTTTGAGGCAAGATGGTTTTGTGACATGGAAAGTTTTTGTCACATTCAAAAAGAGAACAATATAAAGGGAACAATAGGTATCATATGTGAAGTGAGAAACAGACAAGGGATTGCCATTAATAGGAAGGATTTTGAAGAATCACCTAGGGAGAGGTCACATGCTAATGCAATGGTATGGAATTCATACATGAAAATTAGTTAGTTGGTCAACCTCTAGTATTGGAAAGAATAAGTGTTGAAGTAATGATGTGGCACCATTTGGAACCATGTAGGCTTTTTATGTCCCTTGGTGGTGTTATTTACATATGCACCCCTTTCTATCCTACCTATGCAATGTATATGGGTAAATTGTGATAATTATACAAAAGACCATGAGAACATTCATGGTATTGATGACATTGACAAGCTCACATACTTTTGTATGATTAATAGCTTAGTTAAACAATTACAAGGGAGAAAATATAATGATCCCAATACATCCTCACCGATAATTAATCAAACTTTCAAGTGGAAACATCTATGAAGAGAAATGAAGACTACCAAAATGAAAATAGGCATTCCCCACATTTGATGTTGCCTCCCATGTCTCCTACACTTTTCTTGAATCCCCTAGTGTTTTGGCATTAGAAAAGAGACAAGTGAAAGACTAACTTCTAGATTGGAAAGAACATGTGAAGTTGCAACAAGATAGTAGGTTAATTAAGAGATATAGATTCAAAAATAAATAAAGTTCAATATGGAGTAACCAATAAATAATATGTAAGCATTCGATGACAAACCATGAATCAATAAGGAAAAATCACAACAACCATTCCTTTTGTAATCTATGACAGATTGGTTTCCCTAACACTATATTATAATATGGTGTATGGAGGTAGACACACATTCACTTGCGAAATGATTTGGGAAGCTCATGTAGTGAGAGATAAACATAAAGAGATGGATAGGTTTGGTACAACAATGTGACACTGAGGAATGGAATAGTACATTAAATATAAATAGAGGCATCTGGTGGTTGGTGCAACTCCTACATATGAAGTTAAAAGAGCATTCAAAATAGAATTTTTATATATCTCATATTGGAAAAATAACCTATAACATAATTGAAAGAGATCAATGAGAAGCATGTAAAATGAATGTGCATATATTGATCAAATATTTAAAGATATTCCACATAAAATCAACTTTGAAATATATAACTTGCAATAAATCAAAATATTTATTAGTGTTCTACATATGAGAATAAACCAAGCCTTAATCCAACAAATGTTAATGGACTACAAATATGCTTTATCTATGTCGTTGTGCTTTTAGAAAAAATAGAGTCTTGATATATCAACTTCTTAGTTAATTATTAGTTTTGATCAAGAAATTATGTAATATATAAGTTGGGATATTTGGTTGTTGCAAAGGAGGGAGTGCATTAAATGCAATACAAGAAGGAACTACAAGACCTAAGCATTCATCTTTAGCAAGTTATTCATTAGTAAAATCTATTCAAAGGGCCCCCACACCAAATTTGTTTGAATAAAAAATTGTCGAACTTATGAGAAATATCCAACACAAGCATGTCCATTAATTTAACATTATACGAAAATAATAAAATCAACGTGGCGTTAAATTTGTATATCACCTACTCACAACAGTCATGAGTGACACATTATTTAGGATATAAATATGGAGGAATCACCATAACTATTATTTCTTGGATATGAAGTGCATGCACCTTATAGTGGTAGTGGTCATTATGGAAAAACTCACTTTGATTACCAAATTTTTGGAGAGTTGAGCCATTATGAAAAGTATTTTCTACAACTATCAAAACTAGTATATATTCACCCTATGGAGAAAATCATAATATAGAGAATTGTGATTTGTTAGAACAAAAGTGGTAAGAGAAGAGGTGGAAGTTCATAATTATGGTTTGCAATAGTGGTCGACCTTAATGAGGTGGAAGCTCATAATTATGGTTCGTAATAGTGGTCTACATGATAAGATCTTGCAGGCAGGTTAGCAGGATGTTAGGTATATTGAGCTTAGGCACAAATTGCAACAGAGTACGGGTACAAGTAGTGATACAAGTATAGGTAGTGTTACAAGTACAGGTGAAAGAACATAGGATGTGGACTATTGTCTTACAACAAATGGATTGGTTAGGTTTAGAGATAGGATATATGTGCCAGATAGTAGTGAGCTCAAGAAGGTGATCTTGAGTGAGTTTCATGCGAAACTATATTCAAGCCACCCAGGCTATTAGAAGATATTGACTACAGTAAATAAGTTTTATTATTGGTCTAATCTAAAGAAGAATGTGGTTGAATTTGTAGCTAGATGCTTGGATTGTCAGTAGGTGAAAGGAGAGTGTAAGCATCCAAGTGGACGGTTATAGACAATTGTGATTCCGAGTGGAAATGGGAGGTCATTTCAATGGATTTCATTACAACTTTTCCTAGGACATCCAAACAACATGATTCCATCATGGTTGTTTTGGACAGGTTGACAGAGGTTGTGCACTTCATTCCAGTGAAGACTACGTATTTAGCTAGTGAAGTGATCCATGTGGATATTGGTGGCCACCCTCCTATTCCACTTGGACCCCCAACACTGTCTCTATCAGTTTTCAGTTTCCTTAATTGTAGCACAATTTATTATTTTTGGTAGTTTTTTGGGTCCTAAACTTTTGGAGCCGTTTTGAGGCCCTAAATGATGTTTTTAGTGAAAAAAGGGAGAATGGGAAAGTCCTAAATAATATAGCTTATTTATTTTCAGCCTACTCTTTGAGATCTTTGAAATGAGGTATTTTGATAGTTAAACGGAGATCATATGCCAAAGTTACGACCTCGAGAAACTTATGTACCAATTTACCCAAATGGGGCCCACAGTTTTGGCACTTTATCTCCTAGGGTTAGGTTTATGGATGTTTAGGGTTCCATTGTTTCTCAATAATAAATAGGCCTTGGAGCCTCATTGTAACATAGTTCATAGGCATGTAGTCATCACATCTCTTCTCAGAGATACCCTACCATCACTCGAGCTAGTTTATTTCCATTATGTTTGTAAGCATATTTCATTATTTCTGATGTAAATGAAATGAAGTGTTATTTATGCTTCATTTCTGTATTTATGGTTATTTATGTAATTTGTTGCATTCATGTTTAATTTCGGACCAGTGGTATTAGAGCGAGTTGCTCTTTCTTTGTTTTTATTTGGATGTGCCTAACGAGGTCAGGGTATAAGGAGTTAGGGCTTAATCTAATTTAACCTTTGCAAGACCAGCCTCGCAAACCACGACGGCCTCCCATGGCGGAAGAAAAGAAATATGAAGGGGTAGGAGATCCTTTCAAAATATTGCTCGAGTAAGCCCTTAAGCGGAAGAGGAACACGACGATGGATAACTTTTCCGAGATCCTTCGACGGCTACCCACATGTGACACATCTTCATACAACAACCACTTTGGAGGAGCCACTCCTTTTAAGGTACAAGTTAACTTCGATATTCCCATACTTGAGTGCCAAATAGATGCAGACGTCGTAGATAAATGGTTGAATCTGTTGGAAGGATATTTTTTAGTTCATGACTTTTCCAATAGGGAAAAATTTACTTTTTCACTTCTCAAAGCCACCCAACACGTTAAGGACTGGTGGGAAACCTACTGTGAACCAAAGGAAGAGAGGGAATCCTCACTCTTTTCAGCCACACCCACTTGTGATTCTTTTCGAGACGCCATAAAGGAACAATATTACCATGTCCGGAGCTATGAAGATAAATACATAAAGTGGACCACGCTACGACAGGGAAGGGACTAAGATGTGCCATAGTTCACAAATATTTTCCATACCCTCCGCACTAAGTTGGGTATCAAGGATTCTGAGCAAGATTTGGTACTCAAGTATCACGGCTGTCAACAACCCTTCAAAGCCACAAGCAAAGAAAAACACCATGAAGACAAAGAGGAACACAGGAAAATGGTGTTAGTTCCATAAGTGCTCCACTCACAACAAAAGTGAGTGTTGGGCCAAGCAGTCACTAGTGGCCGAGCTAAAGGCTTCTAAATTAGACGCATGTTCAAACTCTAAGTCAGAACCCAAGAAGGGGAATGAAAAAGGGAATCAGATCGTTGATGCAGAGACCAGTGCCACCGTGGCCACCACCAAAATCTAGAAGAATGAGCCTGAAGATCCAGAGGAGGGGGAATGCCTCTTCCATTCATAAATGTGGGTGAAAGGTTCTTTGTTGCAATTCATTGTTGACAACAGGAGCCAAAAGGACCTCTAGGAGTGATACCTTCCCTACAAAATCAAGCCCTTCACGGATGAGGTACTGTGTGATGTTTCTCCTCTTGAAGTTTGTGAAGTATTATTAGGACAACTATACTTATGGAAGCAACATTCTTTATATGAGTCTAGACCTCACTATATGATTATTACTTGTAGGTTTTAACCCTGTACAGAAATTATCTGCATAAGAATTCTAAAACACAGAAAATAAACAATGTGTGAGCATAACACATAAAACATATATACAAAAAGATTTTCCCCTGGATCCCAAAACTGGGACTACCAGCTTGATTTTTCATTATATCCCTTTCAATGTTACAATACATATTTATACATGTCGAAGCATCCGATACCATGGACCGAAAATCCATCGCATCCAAAACCATGGACCGAAAACCATCGCGTCTAAAACCATGTGCGAAAAATCATGCACAAAACCATAGGTAGGTCTGCCCAACCTAATATAGGGTCCAAAAACAAAATTTTCTAGGGTGCTGCCCCAGACCCCATAGAGTGGGGTTACCTACACCCCTCAAACCCCCTGTGACTCCCCTTGCTACGCAATCGGCACAACAAAGGGGGGGCTCCGCCCCCCTTCTAAGCCCCCGGTTAACTACATGGGCTAGTCATGGAAAGAATATAACACGACCCAATATTCTCCCACTTGTTGTTTTCTTTCCACAGGGGGCCACAAGAGAGCTAGTCATTTATCCAGCCCTTCAATGCCCAATGTTTCTCTACACCAAGAGAACTTTTCAGAGCTCAGATTTTGTCAATGCATCTGCAGTATTCTTCAAACTGTCCACCTTTACTAGTAGCACCTTTTTGTCTTCTATCATATCCCTCACAAAGTGATAGTGAACATCAATGTGCTTTGTCTTTGAATGATATGCAGGGTTCTTTTCCAATAAAATTGCACTTTGGCTGTCACAGTCTATCCTTATAGCTCCCTATACTAACCCCATACTTGAACACAATCTCTGCAAGCAAACTACTTCCTTGCTTGCATGAGTGGCTGCCATGTATTCTGCCTCTGTAGTTGATAGTGCCACCACAGATTGTTTCTTACTCATCCAACTGACTACACCTCCAAATAGGTTAAACACATACCCACTTGTAGATCTTCTCTGATCCAGATCTCCAGCCCAGTCTACATCAACAGAGCCACGAATACCCAACACTCTGTCCAATCCTGGTCTTCCTTGGTAGCACAAACCATAATCTCTAGTGCCACGCAAATACCTGAAAACTTGCTTCACTACTGTCCAGTGCTCCTTCCCTGGTTTTGACATAAACCTGCTCAATACTCCCACTACATGTGCAATGTCTGGTCTAGTACATACCATCACATACATCAGGCTATCGACTACACTTGCATATGGAACACAGGACATGTCCTCTTCCTCTTCTTGTGTCTTGGGACACTGTTCAACAGATAACTTTACACCTATAGGAATAGGAACCTTCATTGGTTTACTATCCTGCATATTAAACCTTTGCAATATTGTCTCGACATACTTCCTCTGATTTAACTAGAGCTTCCTCTTTGTCCAATCTCTTTTAATTTCCATGCCCAAAATATAGTTTGCAGCACCAAGATCTTTCATATCGAATTTGGAGGACAAATGGGTCTTCAAATCCTGGATAATTTCTTTGTCATTTCCAACCAGCAACATATCATCCACATACAAGACCAGATAAATAACACGGTCACCAATTAATTTAAAATACACACAATGATCTGCTTTGCTTCTGGTGAAGCCAAGTCCCCGTATAAATGTATCAAATTTTTGATACCACATCCTTGGTGATTGTTTTAACCCATACAGAGACTTCTTTAACTTGCATACCAGTTCTTTCTTACCCTTCACCGCAAAGCCTTCAGGTTGCTTCATGTAGATTTCCTCTTCCAGATCCCCATGAAGAAATGTTGTCTTCACATCCATCTGTTCTACCTCAAAATCAAAAGCAGCAGCAACAGATAAAAGTAATCTAATAGAAGTTACCTTGGCAACAGGAGAAAAAATATCACCAAAATCAATTCCTGACACCTGGGAATAACCTTTTGCCACCAATCGAGCTTTGTATTTCTCCACCTTTCCTTCTGCATTTGTCTTCTTCTTGAACACCCATTTACTTCCAATGGGTTTCCTTCCAGCCAGCAACTCCACCAGATCCCAAGCCTCATTTTTGTGCAAAGATGCCATTTCATCAACCATGGCCTCTTTCCAGATTTTTCCATCCTCTGAATCTACTTCTTCCTTCACAATTTTTGGATCATCATCAGTAATAGATAAAGCAAAATTTGAACAAAAAGAAAATGGACTATACCTTTTTGGCTACCTTCTTTCTCAAACTGATCTTCTCACACCTGGAGTTTGCGGCTCTTCATCTTCTGATTCCTCCTCTGCTATAGAGTTTGATTCTTCCTCCTTAAGCTCAAACTCTATCTTCTCAGGTTCCTTTGGATGGACTTCATGTCTAATAACATCTTTTACCTCTCTGAACACCACATCTCAGTTGTACACAACCTTCCGTGTGACTGGGTTCCAAAGCTTATAACCCTTTAAACTATCCTTATACCCAATAAAGATGCACTTTTTGGATTTACTATCCAACTTGGTTTGTTTCTCCTTTGGAACATGTACATATGTATCACGTCCAAATACCCTCAGATGTGAAAGAGAGGGTTTCTTACCAATCCAGACCTCTTGTGGAGTCTTATCCTCCAACGTTGATGAAGGTGACTTGTTGACCAGGTAACATGCAGTATCCATCGCCTCTGCCCAGAATTCCTGTCCTAACTCGGCACCACTAAGCATTCTTCTTACACTTTCCATCAACTTCTTATTCATTCTTTCTGCAACTCCATTTTGCTGAGGTGTATATGGAGTAGTCTTCTACCATGCTATAGCACACTTCTTACAAAATTCTTCAAATTCCTTACTACAAAAATCTCCACCATTATCTGTCCTTAGCACCTTTATCTTCTTCTCTGTCTAGTTTTCCACCAGAGCCTTGAATTCTTTAAACCTGTCAAATACTTCAGATTTATTCTTAAGGAAATATATACATGTATTCCTTGAGAATTCATCTATAAATGATACATAGTACACAGACTTACCCAGTGATGGAACCTTCACAGGTCCAAACACATCACTGTGCACAAGCTCTAATATATGTTTCGCCCTCTTACTTCCAGAGGGGAAACTATCGATTATGCTTCCCATATACACAATTTTCACAGAAATCAAAATCCAAAGAGCTATTACTCATACCTTCTACCATACCTTTACCATGAAGTATTCGAAGGCCCTTCTCTCTAGTATGTCCAAGCCTTTGATGCCACAGCATGGTCCTCTCTCCAGAGACGACTAGATTTTCTGCTCCACTTTCATGAACCACAGAACTGTTGCACCCATCAACAACAATGCTACCTTGTAGCTTGTACAGAGTTCTAGTCCGAACTCCCCGCATCAATACTAGTGCTCCCCAAACCATCTTGCAGGTATCCTTCTCGAACACTGTTTTTACACCCGCATCATCCAGCTTGCTTACAGAAATCAGATTTCTGGCCAACGCAGGAATATGTAGAACACCTGGAAGTGTTCTAACCCTTACACCTTGCAACTTCAACTTTACTTTTCTATGACCAATGATTCTAGCCTTCCTATCATCCCCCAAGAAGACATCACCACCATCATATTTCTCATACTCGCAGAACCACTCTCTGTGGTGAGTGAAGTGAAAGGATGCACCTGAGTCAATCAACCATGCCTCATGATCTACATGTGTACTTGAAGAAGCCAAGTACACATCCCCACCTTCATTTAAGGTGGTTTTCACCTTTGTAGAAGGAGCATCATCAGATCCCTTTCCTTTATCAAGAGCTTTAGATTTACAGTCCCTTTTGAAGTGCCCTTCCTTTCCACATTTCCAGTACACCACCTTTACGGGTTTTCCTGGACATTAGATCTCCCTCTAAATTTAGATCTCCCACTCAATGACTTATTTTTGTTTATGTTCTGGGACCATCCTCGTACGGACAAGGCATCACCATTCTGGCTCTCCATATTTTTCCGTTTCATCTCCTCCGTCAGCAAGGATGAGACTATTTCATCAAAATGCAAGGCAGTTGCATTGCTACCAATTGCAATAACCAGACTATCCCACGAATCTGGTAGAGAACACAAAAAACTGATGCACTTATCTTCATCTGAACTTTTAATATTAACAGATGCTAACTGACTTACCACAGTATTAAATGCATTCAAATGCTCTGTCACCGAGTCTCCATATTTCATCCTTATGTTATACAGGTTTTTCCACAGGAACAGTTTATTCACAAGAGACTTAGATTGGTACAAAGTCCCTAACTTGACCCACAAAGCCTTTTCCATAGCTTCCCCTGATACATCCAACAATACTGAATCTGAGACACACAATCATATTGTGCTCTTTGCCTTCCGATCCAACTTCTTCCATTTTTCATTGGTCACTCCCGTTGGTTTACTACCTAGATCTACCATGATCCACTGATCTTTATCCATCAACAGATCCTCCATCTTGATTTTCCACAACTCAAAACTTTGACCATTGAATTTCTCGATCTCTATCTTTCCACCACTCACCATCTTCTTTCATCACCAGAATCAATCTCGCAAATCTCCCACTGAACAGGGTCTACCACAGGGCCGAGCAAAACCCCTCAGCAACAAAGGCGTCCCCTTGAAGCCAAAAACAACTCTGATACCAAATGACAAACCCCCTATTAACTACGTGGAAAGAATATAACATAACCCAACAGATACCAGAGGTAGCATTGCCTACAGCTATCTCTTTGTCTACTGCAAAACAATGCAGTAAGCTCATTTCCAAAATAGGGAAATTTGTCTTCCTAATGATATGCCCTCAAGGAAAGAAGAAGATGGTGGCCACGACCTCCAGACAGGGACCCTCTGCATGACAACTATAGATGGACAAGGTCATGGAGGAGTACGAGGACATCTTCACCTCCCCCACAGGGGTTCCTCTGTACTATCAAGTCATGCAGTCCATTGATCTGACCCCAGTTGTGTCGCTGCCCAATGGACCAATCTATCAGCACTCCATTCTGGAGAACACTGAAATCAAGAGGCAGATTCAGGAGCTGCTACAGAAAGGTCACATCTGACCTAGTTCCTCGCCCTGTCAGAGCCTGATCATGTTGTTACAGAAGAAGGATGGGACTTGGAGACTCTGTATTGACTATCGAGCGCTGAATAAGATCACTGTCTAGAATAGGTACCTGATCCCACAGATTGATGACCTTTTGGACCAACTGAAAGGGGAAAAATATTTTAGCAAGATCGATTTGAATTCAAGATATCACCAAGTACTAATCGAACCCTCCATGTGTGGAAGACTTACTTCAAAGCCAAGGAGGGCCTTTTTGAATGGTTGGTTATGCCTTTCGGGTTGACGAATGCTTCTGCAACCTTCATGATGCTAATGGATGACATCTTACAACCATTCACCAACTCATTTGTAGTGGTATACTTGGATGACATCCTGATCTTTAGCCAGAGTTGGGAAGAGCACCTCCACCACATCTGACAGGTTCTCCAAACACTGCGCAAAACAAGTTATGTGCCAATTTGGAGAAATGCACTTTTGGCATGACCCAAGTTTACTATCTAGGATAAATTATTGATGACCAAGGGGTGCATGTGGATCCAACCAAGATCCAAATCATTCAGGATTGGTCATCTCCAACCACTCTGACAGAGATCCGCAGCTTTCTAGGTCTTGCCAACTTCTACCGTAGGTTTGTGTTGGGATTTTCTCATATCACTTGGCCCTTGAGTCAAGTCGCCAAGGGAGGACCGAAAGCAAAATTCTTTTGGTCTGAACCTCAACAGAAGGCATTCACAGAATTGAAACATCGCCTCTGCTCGGCACCAGTGCTCGCATTACCAGACTTGCAACAACCGTTTGAGATCGAGAAAGATGCCTCTGACTATGCTATTGGGGCAGTCCTTACTCAACACGGACATCCTGTGGCATATCACAGTGAGACACTTTCAGAGACAGTCTGGAAGTATCCCACTTATGACAAAGAGATGTATTCCATTACACAGGCCTGCTCAAAATGGAAGGATTACATTTTGGGGAAGGAAACAGTCATCCACACAGACCACCAGCCCTTGCAGTTCATACACACACAAGGGAAGTTGCAAAATGATCGCCATCATAAGTGGTCCACATACCTGCAATAGTTCCATTTGAATATCATGTATAAGAAGGGTATCACCAATAATGTTGCAGATTGCCTCAGTCGACCACCAATCATGGTGTTAACCACCATGCTCAACTCTTATGGGCACAAGACTTCTGATTGGCCACTTCTCTACAAAAGTGACCCAAAATTCGGCCACACATACCAGACACTCTTGGAGGGTCAGCATGTTCCATATTTTCACCTCTAGGATGCCCTGTTATGGCACCTGGGTCACCTTTGTGTTCCTTCAAACGAATGTGCCAAGATGATTTGGGAAGCACGCTACAGTCATGTTGTTGGACATTTTGAGGCCGAGAAGACAATGGCAGTATTGCAGTAGTATTTCTATTGGCCGAATCTTCGAAAAGATGTCGGGAAGTACATCAAATCCTGCACTGCTTGCGCCATTGCCAAACCGACCATCAAGAAGCAAGGTCTCTATACTCTGTTGCCTACCCCTAGTTGACCTTGGGAATCCATCTCCATGGATTACATGTCGGGCCTTCCTTCTACTAAGCATGGAAACGATTTTGTTTTTATGGTTGTTGACAGTTTCTCAAATATGGCCATTATGGCGGCCTGCAAGAAGAATATCATAGCAGAATCCACTGCTAAACTCTTCTTTGAATGAGTGTGGGTACACTTTGGGATCCCATATTCTATCATCTCAGGTCAGGACAGCAGGTTCCTCAGTACATTTTGGTCTAGTCTCTGGTCGATGCTGGACACCAAAATCAGTAGGTCTATAACCTTCCATCCCCAAACTGATGACCAAACAGAGGTTGTCAACAAGATGATCGTACACATTTTGCACATTTACAACTCAAAGCATCCATGCACATGGAATGACAACCTCCCCTATGTTCAGCACAGCTATAACCAGGCTCTCCATAGCTTGACTGGCCACAATCCTTTTTAGGTGGGCTTGGGATTCCAGCCACTATGTCCCAATGATGTGGCCATGCCATTTGTAGCTACTCAAGCAGATTTTGCTCGTCTATAGTCTGAAATAGATAAGGAAAACAACTTCATTGAGCACATCCAACATATCCACTAGAAGATCCACGACATTATGGAGAAATAAAATGCCAAGTACAAGCAACAACATGATCAACATAGGGTGCCACACAAGTTTCAGGTGGGCGACAAAGTCTGGTTGCATTTGCAAAAGGAACGCCTTACTAGAGCCTATCAGAAACTCAGACCACTCTAATATGCTCCTTACACCACTACCAAGGCTATGGGAGACAATGAATTTGAGCTCAACATTCCCCCATTCCTTGGCCTGCACCCAGTGTTCAATGTGGACCGCCTTCGGCCATACTTTCCATTATTACTAGACACATCCGACATTGCAGAACAAATCACACCAACAGAGTTAAATCCAGATTGCATGGAACAAGCTACAACTGATCGAATCATGGACACGCAGATCAAGCACACTTGCCAACAGGAGATCCAACTGTATCGAGTTGTCAAAGTAGGCCAACTCCTTCACTAGGGCAAGTGGCTCACCAGGGACCAACTTCAGCAGAAGTTTCCTCATCTCATGGAGGAACTCCACGCAATGGGGACCATTTATTCCTGGGGGGGAGAAGGGGGATGATCCAGGTGGATATTGGTGGCCACCTACCAATTCCACTTGGACCCACACCATTGTTTCTTTCAGTTTTTCAGTTTCCTTAATTGTAGCATAGTTTACTATTTTTAGCCGTTTTTGGGGCCCTGAACTTCCAGAGCCATTTTGAGGCCCTAAACGATGTTTTTTGGGAAAAATGGGAGCAACATGGCTCCATGGGTTGATGTTATTCTTCCCAAAGTTATAGTCCTCAGATAGATCTTTCTAATGAGGTATTGTGCGCGTCAAACGAAGATCGTATGCCAAAGTTCCGTCCCCGGGAAGTTGATGCACCAATTGTTGGAAAATACTGAGAGGGGGGGTGAATCAGTATTCCTTAGCAATTAGCACTTTTAAATCTTTTCAGAGAATTAGTTAATCTTCAATTATCATTAATGTTTATGCAGTAGCAACAGTGAATAAAAGAACACAGGAGGCACAAAAATTTTAGGTGGAAAACCCCCTTCAGGTCAAAAGCCACCGAACACTTTTCTAATAATTCTTTAATCTTCGACTCCAATTGAAAAGAAAGCTCCAATTTCGTAGAATCTAGAAAAAGCATTCTTCTCCAACTCCCACTAGATGGATGCTCCAACGCCCAAGGTTCTTCAGCAGTCAACTAAACGGATGCCCCAACACCTAATGAGCTACAATTCACTCTAGCACCACCCTACCACCCTGAAGTTTTCACAGGCTTGAACCTGTTGGTGGCTTCGTGCACTAGCCTAGCACCACCCTACCACCCTATAGAAGAATAAAAGAAGAATGGACTCTCGTACCAGGCAAAATGGTCCACTTTACAATGATATAGAATGATGTAGAAGAAGACGACACACTATACCATAACCCCAACTATGAGACAACCACCTAATGATGATCCTAGACCTCCCGACACTGCCTCTTCAACTCTTGGCAGATAGACACTTGCACAACTTTTACAAAGATGCTTTTACAATGACTTTTCACAATGATAGTTTTACAATGTGTGTATGCATTGTTGGCCACTTGAAGACTTCTCGTGGTGAACTTCTTGTTGTTGTTCTACACCTTGATTGTTGCTCTTGTTATGCCACCCTTTCTAATTTTTCAGAACATTAGATTATGCATTGAGTATTCCCTTGATGAATATATAATACCTACAAAAAGTTTTCAGGGAAATACCCATGACATGATAATAGCAAAACTTACCTGATCCTGTAGAGCATATGTCGGTGCTAAACAAAAACAACAAATTAGAATACAAAGAACCTAATGCAATTAAGAGATGAACATGAATATACATAAGATGTTTACCTATAGCTTACCTCTACTACATCATTTTGCTGCACCTTTCTCTTTGTTGCCCTATAAAGTCAGGTCCTTAGCACCCCTTGACAACACTTGATCTAGTTTTTCTAGCCTTCTAGGAGCAATATATTTAATCTGATGTATCTCTGTGATTTCAGATTCCCAACATGTGATCTTCAATCCTGTAGAAGCACTCTCAGTCTTCTTTCCAATGCTACAGGTCTGACCTGATTTGGACTCTTCAAGACAAAGTTATGCCCAATCTCTCATAATGACCTAATTATGGATTAGTTCAATAGAGTGAACTTGTATGACATGCCACGTGTCACTGTTTCCTCCTTCGGCTCTGAAATTGATGCATAGAAAACTAAAGTCCGTGCACTATCCACCACTTTTTATAGAATTCCAATCCTCTTCTCAGAGAGAGTTATGACGATTTTCCCAAGGTCACTTCTTTGAGATAAAATTCAGCAACTTGCAAAAACCCTAACTTCCACATATCATATCTCTAAAAGTATAGAGAACCAAGATCTGAAATTCACTCACGACATTCATCAGGATTGAAAATAAATTGAGTTTTAATTTCAAAATCTAAGACTTCGCAGAAATGAAGTTATATGGAAAATGCCACAATCACTACTTTTGGAGGATATATGAGATTTATTTTTATAGAGTTGAGAGGGGCTTCTATAGAGAATGTTGGATGGAATTTAGGAGCTAAAAAAATTAATAATTAATGACTATTCAATGACCAAAACCAATTATGATTGCCATGCCACAACCCCATACGGTTTTATCCCACTAACTGAGGTTACTAACTTCAAACATGAATATCTCTCAAACCGTGAAGAATTACTTGGCGTGCCATATATCAACAGAAACATCTCGACAAGTAGAATCTATATAAAAGATATTTGACTCAAAATAGAGTAAGTTTTCAAGTCAAAATTCCATTGCAAAATTAGGGTAACCCCTGGTGCTTCCTGGGTTGACATCAATGACAACCTCAGATCATCTTTAGATCAACACCAATTTACTCAAAACGGGGCCCAAAATTTGGCGCTTCATCTCCTAGGGTTATATTTTTGGATGTTTAGGGTTTTCCATTGTTTCTCAACAATAAATAGGCCTTTGAACCACATTATAAGACAGTTGAGAGGCATGTAGACGCCACATCTCTCCTTAGCGATAAGCTACCATCGCCCAAGCTAGTTTATTTCCATTTTTGTTTGTAAGCATATTTCAATATTTTACATTAATGAAATGAACTATTATTTCTGACGCATCTACGTATTTATGGTTATCTCTGTAATTTGTTGTGTTCCTGTTTAAATCCAAATCAGTGGTATCAGAGGGGTCTACTCTTTCTCTATTTTTATTTGCATGTCCCCAACAAGCTCGAGATATAAGGAGTTAGGGCTTGAACTAGTTGAACCTTTGCAAAACTAGCCCCGCAAATCCTGACGACCTCCCATGGCAGATGAAAATAAAGATGAGGGGGTAGGATATCCTATCAAAATATTGCTTGAAGAAGCCCTCAAGGGACAAAGTAACGTAATGGTGGACAACTTTGCCTCGATCCTTCAGCGACTACCCAAGGGCAACACATCTACTTCCAATAGCTACTATGGAAGTGCCACACCCTTTAAGGTACAAGTTAACTTTGACATTACCATATTTGAGGGTCAGAAATGCAGACACTATAAATAAATGGTTAAATCTAATAGAAGGGTATTTTTATGTTCATGATTTCTCTGACTGGGAAAAGATTACATTCACTCTTCTCAAATCTGCCCCCCACGTCAATGACTGGTGGGAAACCTACTGCAAGTAGAAGGATGAAAGTACGGCCTCACTTTTTTCAGTCACACCCACTTGAAATTCATTCCAGAATGCCATCAAGGAGTAGTACTACCTTGCCAAAAGCTATGAGGATAAATACATAAAGTGGACCACGCTGCGGCAGGGAAGGGACCAAGACGTGCAGGAGTTTACCAATATTTTTCATACCCTTCGCAAAAAGTTGGGTATCAAGGATTCTGAGCTACATTTGATACTCAAATAGTGCAGTTTCCTACACAGGTACATCCAGGATGAGATTAAATTCCTGGACATCTCCTCACTTGGCATAGCATACCGATACACTGTCAAGATAGAGCAGAAGTTTAAAAAGAAGAAGCAAGACTTTGGATCTACAAATCCGAAGCAAGAAAAAGGCACCCCCAAACCGCTAAATAAAGGACAAAGCCAAGGCAGGGTGGCCTGGGACAACCCATCAAAGCCACAAGCAAAGGACAACACCATGAAGCCAAAGAAGGACACGGGAAAGTGGTGTGAGTTCCATAAGAGCTCCATTCATGACACAAGTGAGTGTCGGGCCAAGCAGTCACTGGTGGACGAGCTAAAGTTTTTGGAGTCAGATGCATGTTCAGACTCTGAGTAAGAACCTGATAAGGGGAATGACAAAGGGAAGCACATTATTGATGCAGAACCAAATGCCATTGTTTCCGCCACGAAGATCTAGAAGGAGGAACCCGAAGATCCAGAGGAGGAGGAGGACCTCTTCTACTCCCAGATGTGGGTAAAGATCTCCCGATTATAGTTCATTGTCAACAGCAGGAGCCAAAAGAACCTCACTTCAGCAAAGGTCATGAAGCGGCTGGGCTTATTGACCACAGCACATCTACAACCGTACACCATCGGGTGGCTTCACCAAGGAAGGGATCTTCGTGTGATCCAGCAATGTCACCTTCCATAAAACATTAAGCCCTTCATGGATGAGGTATTCTATGACGTTGCTCCCCTTGATGTTTCTGATGTATTATTAGGCCAACCATACTTGTGGAAGCGACATGATGTATATGAGTCACAACCTCATGCTATTATTGATACTTTGGGAAATAAGTTGTACAGGATACTAGAGGTAGCACCACCTACCGCCATCTCTTTGGTTACTGCAAAAAAATGCAGTAAGCTCATTTCCAAAACCGGGAAATTTGTTTTCCTGATGATACGCCCTCAAGGAAAGAAGAAGGTGGTGGCCACGACCTCCATACAGGGCCCCTCCACATGAAATATACAGATGGACAAGGTCGTGGAGGAGTACAAGGACATCTTCACCTCCCCCGCAGAGGCTCCTCTGCACTGTTAGGTCAAGCACTCCATTGATCTGACCCCAGTTGTGTCGCTGCCCAATGGCCCAATCTATCAGCGCTCCATTCTGGAGAACAATGAAATCAAGAGGCATATTCAGGAGTTGTAGTAGAAAGGTCACATTGACTGAGTTCCTCACCCTATGAGAGCCCAATCATGTTGGTACAGAAGAAGGATGGGACTTGGAGACTCTGTATTTACTATCGAGCGCTGAACAAGATCACTTTCCAGAATAGGTACCCGGTCCCATGGATTGATGACCTTCTGGACCAACTAAAGGGGGAAAATATTTTAGCAAGATCAATTTAAAGTCAGGATATCACCAGGTACTAATCAAACCCTATGATGTGTGGAAGATGACCTTCAAAGCTAAGGAGAGCCTTTTTGAATGGTTGGTTATGCCTTTCGGGTTGACGAATTCTCCTGCAACCTTCATGAGGCTAATGGATGACATCTTGCGGCCATTCACCAACTCATTTGTAGTGGTATACTTGGATGACAACCTGATCTTCAGCCAGAGTTGAGAAGAGCACCTCCACCACATCTGACAGGTTCTCCAAACACTGCGGCAACACAAGTTATGTGCCAATTTGGAGAAATTCACTTTTGGCATGACCCAAGTTCAGTATCTGGGATACATTATTAATGAATAGGGGGTGAATGTGGATCCAGCCAAGATCCAAGTCATTCGAGATTGGCCATTTCCAACCACTCTGAAAAAGCTCCGCAACTTTCTTGGTCTTTCCAACTTCTACCGCAGCTTCATTTTTGGATTTTCTCATATTACTTGGCCCTTTAGTCAAGTCACCAAATGAGGAGCGAAAGAAAAAATCTTTTGGTCTGAACCTCAACAGAAGGCATTCACAGATTTGAAACATCACTTCTGCTCGACACCAGTGCTCGCATTACCAGACTTGTAACAAACATTTAAGATCGAGACAAATGCCTCTAACTATGTTATTAGGAAATTCCTTACCCAACACAGGCATCCAATGGCATATCACAGTGAGACACTTTTAGACATTGTCCAAAAGTATCCCACTTATGACAAAGAGACGTATTCCATTGTACAGGCCTATCGACAATGGAAGCTTTACATTTTGGGGAAGGAAACGGTCATCCACGTAGACCACGGGCTCCTGTAGTTCATACAGACACAAGGGAAGTTGCAAAATGATCATCATCAGAAGTGGTCTACATACCTGCAACGGTTCCATTTGAATATCAAGTATAAGAAGGGCAGCACCAATAATGTTGCAGATTGCCTCAGTCGACCACCGATCATAGCATTAACCACCATGCTCAACTCTTGTGGGCACGAGACTTCTGATTGGCCACTTCTCTACAAAAGTGACCCAAAATTCGGCCACACATATGAGACACTCTTGGAGGGTTAGCATGTTCCATATTTTCACCTCCAGGATGCCCTGTTATGCCACTTGGGTCACCTTTGTGATCCTTCAAGCGAACGTGCCAAGATGATTTGGTAAGCACACTACAGTCGGGTTTTTGGGCATTTCGGGGTAGAGAAAATGGTGGAAGTACTGCAGAAGTATTTCTATTGGCCAAATCTTCAACAAGTCAGGAAGTACATCAAATCCTACACTGCCTGCGTCATTGCCAAACTGACCATCAAGAAGCAAGGCCTATGTACTCTGTTGCATACCCCTAGTCGACCTTGGGAATCCATCTCCATGGATTACATGTCGGGCCTTCCTTCTTCTAAGCATGTAAACGAGTGTGTTTTTATGGTTGTCGACGGGTTCTCAAATATGGCTATTATGACGGCCTGCAAGAAGAATATCACAGCAGAATCCACTGTTAAACTCTTCTTTGAACAAGTATGGGTACACTTTGGGATCCCATATTCTATCATCTCATGTCAGGACAACAAGTTCCTCAGTACATTTTGGTCTAGTCTTTGGTCGATGTTGGACACCAAACTCACTAAGTCTATAGCCTTCCATCCCCAAACTGATGACCAGACAGAGGTTGTCAACAAGATGATCGTACACATTTTGCGCATGTACAACTCAAAGCATCCATGCACATGGGATGACAGCCTCCCCTATGCTCATCACAGCTATAACAAGGCTCTCCATAGCTTGATTGGCCACAATCCTTTTTAGGTGGGCTTGGGATTCCAGCCACTATGTCCCAATGATGTGGCCATGCCATTTGCAGCTACTCAAGCAGATTTTGCTCGTCTATAGTCTGAAACAGATAAGGCAAAAAACTTCATTGAGCACATCCAACATATCCACCAGAATATCCACGACATTATGGAGAAATCAAATGCCAAGTACAAGCAGCGACATGATCAACATCTGGTGTCACACAAGTTTCAAGTGGGTGACAAAGTCTGGTTGCATTTGCAAAAGGAACGCCTTATCGGAGCCTATCGGAAACTCAAACCACTTTGATACGGTACTTACACCATTACCAAGGTTGTGGGAGACAATGCATTTGAGCTCAGAATTTCCACATTCCTTGGCCTACACCCAGTGTTCAATGTGGACCAGTTCTTAAAGATGGCCATTATGACCGCCTGCAAGAAGAATATCACAACAGAAGCCACTGCTAAACTCTTCTTTGAAGGAGTGTGGGTTCACTTTGGGATCCCACAGTCTATCATCCCAGATTGGGACAACAGGTTCCTCAGTACATTTTGGTCCAGTATCTGGTCGATGCTGGACATCAAACTCACTAAGCCCACAGCCCTCCATCTCCAAACTGATGGCCAAACAGAGGTTGTCAACAGGATGATCGTACACATTTTGCACACGTACAACTCAAAGAATCCACGCACATGGGATGAAAACCTCCCCTATGTTTAGCACAGCTATAACCGGGCTCTCCACAGCTCGACTGGCCACGGCCCTTTTCAAGTGGGCTTAGGATTCCAACCACTATACACCATTGATGTGGCCATGCCATTTGCAGCTACTCGAGCAGATTCAGCTCATGTATACTCTGAAATAGATAAGGAAAACAACTTCATTGAGCACATCCAACATATCTGCCAGCATGTCCACGAAATTCTAGAGAAATCAAATGCCAACTAAAAGCAGCGACATGATCAACATCTGGTGCCACACAAGTTTTAGGTGGGCGACAAAGTCTGGTTGCATTTGAAAAAGGAACGCCTTACCGGAGCCTATCAGAAACTCAAACCACTCTGATACGGTCCTTACACTATTACCAAGGTTGTGGGAGACAATGCATTTGAGCTCAGAATTCCCACATTCCTTGGCCTACGCCCAGTGTTCAATGTGGACCACCTTCGACCATACTTTCCACCACTACTAGACACATCCGACATTGCAGAACAGCTCACACCAACAGAGTTAAATCCAGATTGCATGGAGCAAGCTACAACTAATCAGATCTTGGACACGCAGATCAAGCACACTCGCCAGCAGAAGATCCAACTATATCGAGTTGTCAAAGCAAGTCAACTCCTTCACCAAGGTAAGTGGCTCACCAAGGACCAAGTTCAACAGAAGTTTCCTCATCTCATGGAAGAACTCAACGCAATGGGGAGCATTGCTTCCTAAGGGGGGAGGAATGATCCAGGTGGATATTGGTGGTCACCCACCAATTCCACTTAGACCCACACCATTGTTTCTTTCAATTAGTAGCACAGTTTACTATTTTTAGCCATTTTTCGTGTCCTGAACTTCCAGAGCCATTTTGAGGCCCTAAACAACCTTTTTTGGGAAAACTAGGAGCAACATGGGTCCATGGACTAATGTTTTTCTTCCCAAAGTTGTATTCCTCGGATAGATCTTTCTAATGAGGTATTTTTCACATCAAACGGAGATTGTATGCCAAAGTTACATCCCTGGGAAGTTTATGTACCAATTTACCAAAACGAGGCCCATATTTTGGTGCTTCATCTCCTAGGCTTAGGTTTTTGGATGTTTAGGGTTTTCCATTATTTCTCAACAATTAGGCCTTTGAGCCTCATTTAAGACAGTTGAGAGGCATGTAGCCGCCACATCTCTCAGAGTAAGCTACCATCGCCCGATCTAGTTTACTCCCATTTCTGTGTCTAAGCATATTTCAATGTTTTGCATTAATGAAATGAAGTATTATTTCTGCTACATCTTTGTATTTATGGTTATCTCTATAATTTGTTACGTTCCTGTTTAAATCCGGATCACAACAGCATTTGGGACATAAGCAATCACATGTGAATGAAGCACATAAACTCTAAAATATTTCAAAGCTTTAACCAAATGCATAAGCTTGCTTCTCCATAATATTGTATTTAAGAGACGAATCTCTCAAACCCCTGCTAAAGAAGGTTATTAGTTTTTCATTACCTTACTGATTTCTCTGCATAAGAACTGTTGCATTTGTGTGTTCTGATGCAAAAGATGAAATGATAAAATCTTTAGTATAATCTGGACTAGCTAAAATATGAGCACTAGCCAAGGCCTGTTTTACCTCATCAAAAGACTTCTTTGTTTCAATAGTCCATCTAAATGGACTTTCCTTTCTCAACATGTTAGTCAAAAACCTTATAATTTATGCTAAGTTATGAATGAACCTTCTCAAAAATTAACTCTCCCCAAAAATTACTAAACCTCCTTCTTATTCCTTGGAATTTGAATTTTCTTAATTGCAGCAACCATGTTTGGATCAATTTTAATACCATCCTTTGAGATTATATGCCCCAACAATTTTCCTTCCTCCATTGCAAAATGTGACTTCTTTGGATTTATGGATATGCCAAACCTCTTACACTTCTCAAAAATATGTCTTAAATGTTGCAAATGATCAAAATCAGATTTTGAACATATAATGATATCATCGAGATAAACTACAATAAAGCTATAATTTTCATCAACAAATGCAATATCCATGGCCCTTTGAAATTTGGCCCCTGCATTCATTAGTACAAAGGGCATTTTTGCATACATAAAGGTTCCCCATGGTGTGATGAAAGTTGTCTTTTCCTGGTCATAAGGGTGCACCAAAATCTTATTGTAACCTAAGAAATCATTAAGCACAAATATCCTCTTAGAGCCAGCTACCTTTTGTAGTATATGGTTCATCTTAGCTAATCGATAATTATCTTTTAGAGGCAACTTGTTGAGGTTTCTTAAATCAACACAAAGCCTTACCTCACCAATCTTCTTTCTTACAGTGACCAAATTAGAAAGCCATTTTGAAAACCTTAAAGTAACAATAATTTTTGCATCAAACAATTTTCTCACTTCTTTTTCAAAGGAAGAAACAGGGGATTGGTTCTTCTCGACTTTTGTTTAAAAGGATTTTGATCTGCTTGATTGGAACTATATGTTGAATAATGCTCTTATCATACACTTTGAGGTCCTCATATCCCCAACCAAAAATATCTGAGTATTCCTTCATGAGATCAAGGTATTTCTTTCTATCTTCATGAGTTAAATATCTTGTAAGCTTGACAATATTAGGTTGTTGTTTTGTCCCTATATTGCAGTCTTCTACTTCATTTTTAGTGGGAACTACTTTGGAATTATTTGCTACATCATTATGGTCAACTAACTTCTCAAGAGGAACCAGCCCTTTCATAATTGTATTATTCTTCAATTGTATAACCTCCATATTTGTCATTTGATTTTCAAAATCATCTAAATTTGAACCCAAAACCTATTGTTCATCCTCATCAAAATAATTTTCCTCATCTATGCACAAATTGGAAAATTCCTCAGTCATTTGCAAAAAATTATTAAGCTCCTTGTCATCTTTGAACACTTGCCAATATTTTACATTGTCTAGGACTGCTAGTCTATGTTTGACTTCTATTTCACACTTCATATTGGGATAAATAGGAATCTTAAACACAATAGCTGAGGTGGCCAATGCATCAGTTATCATATTCTGCTCTCTATGAATCCAATATAAATCATATTTGAAAACAATTGGAGCATTTCTAGGAAAACCTTCCTATAGGCCCTCATCCTAGGGTGTTTAGTTTGATACACACCTTTAATATGATTAATAATCAGCTTTGAATCTCCATGGACTGAAATCACCCTTGCCCCCAAGTCTTTTAAAGTATGCAATCCCAAAATCATTTCTTTATACTCAGTCACATTATTTATACAGTCAAAGGCTAGCTTGTAAGAACATAACCTTGACTTGTCCACCTTTGGACTCATTATCTGCACACCAGATCTAGCCCCTTCTTTACTGATTACTCCATCAAAATCCATGCTCCAAAGGCCATCATCAACTTCTTTATGTTATGATTTTTTTTCCATGCAATTCAACTTCTTTCCCCTCTGATATGTTGTCCTTGTTTTGATTGTCTTCCTCTAAACACAAATCATTATACAATATGAAAGAATCCATAACATAATGAACTAAATTAATAGGATGGTTATTAGGCATTTCCTTGCCACTTACCATGTATTTCATCAGGGTTTCTCTCTACAATCTCCTTAGTTGTCCAAAAATAGGAATTGTGGCATATGACATGTCCATCTGTAAAGTACTTTCAATTTTGCAGACAATGACCTTGATAAAATCATACCAAACTTTGGAGGAATATCAACAACAACTATATCCATTACTAGGATTTTTGCTAGAATTTGAGTGATAGAGACAACCAAATCCTTGTTTAAACCCAAACATTTCACCTTACTTGAATCAAATGAAAAGATATCTTTATATGGCCTTGTTATGTCCAAACCAAGATTATCCACAATAACATTTGGCATTAAGTTATGTGATGCACCTGATTCTAACAATGCATTATGGAGAATCAAATCATGCACATTCAAGTTGACATAGAAAGGTGGGACATCTCCATCTTGAGAATCTCCACCAAATTTTGGACCAAACAAAAGTTCAGGATGATCATCATTCAAGTTAACAATATCTGAAACATCTCCTATATTTAGTGCTTTGACAATTTGACTCTTGTATGTCTCATTCTTGATCGGTTCATTAAATGGAATAGATATTTTGATTTTAGATATTTCATTTTCTAAACTAAAAGAAGATTGACCTTTCTCTAACTCTTTGATGGTTGTGTCTTTCTTTTCAGGAATCTCTTTTGGAGGATCAACTTTCTTCTGGATGGAAGTAGGTGCATCAACTTGGCCTTTCTTTAGAGCATTTATTGGAACCTTTATGTTTCTCAAGTTATATTATCTTTGTACCTCCATGATTGGATTTTGGTACCCCTTCTTGTAATATTCTGATTCCATATGCATGATAGCTTCTTGTGGCTGAAAAAACAAGTCGTGCTCTTCTTTTGTAAAAAATATATTGTGCTCTTCTTCATCAAAATAATTAATTTGATCTTGATCTTCTATTTTCTCTTCATCTTCTACAAAATTCTCTTAGAAAGGGGGTCTGATTTGTTGTTGATATCCTTGATTTCTCTGTTCTCTTTCCTTTATTTGAACTTGAGGCCTTCGGAAATTTGGATTTCTTACTTGAGAAGGGGCATGTTGTTCTCTACCAACAACTTTGTTCTCTAAATTCAATATTTCCACCAACTTTTCCATTGTTTTCACCATGACATCCAACTTGATATCTGGTGAAGCTGAAGCCTTCTCTTTAACTCCTCTTTTTTCATCATTCATTTTTGCCTTTTTGTTCAACAAATTCACTTCCACTCCAACAACATTTTTCTACATATCCTCAAAAGTGGTTGGATTCCTTTCTCTAAGCTAGTAAGAAAGCTCGACATCAAAACCATTTGGGTAATGAAGCAAATCCAACCCTAGAGGGGGTTTTATTTCAACCAGTATTGAATTATATACTTTATTAAATCTTGCTAAAAACTCTTGCATTTATTATCCTTGATCTCTCTTCAAGTTGTCAGACTTAGCTAATATTTGCAGAGGGTTCTTCTTGATTTCCCATCTGGAAAAGAAACTTTGTTCAAACTGCTGGAAATTAGCAATACTCGCAGATGGCAGACTTCTAAAACATTTCTTGACCTCTCCTGAAAAACTCTAAGCTAAAAACCTCAATTTAGCATCCTCATGGTCTACCTCTTCTAGGTATATGAAATCATTCAACTTGTCAAAGTGTTTTTGTGTTGTAATAACTCTTGTACCATCAAACTGAGGCAATATTTGACTATATTTTTGTGGAAAATCATGTAGTGGACCTTGTAGATTCAATGGAGCATAACACGCAGCCAGGACTATATGACATATACTTCTACTAACTTTTGGGAACTGAAATGAGGATGAGGGAGGTAAGGATGTTGTTGTTTGAACAATGAATGAGGAAGGAGGAGTAAAAACAATGGAAACAATAGGAGTAGAACACAATGGAATATTTCCTGGAGCAGAAAATGTTGGGGCAGAAATAGTTGGGACAGAATGCTAAAATTTGGAGGGCTTAGAAGCAGCTTCTTGCAGCTAATAGACAAGATGTTCTAACTTATGAAACCGTGTCCAAATATCCTTGTCTGCTTCTAATACACTTTCTTTCTGAAAAGGAATAGAAGATTCTAACTTAGCTTTGATCAAGAATTGTTTCTGTCATATTGTTTTTTGATTTAGATCTGAATAAGATTTATTAAAACTTCAAATCAAACTAGAGCTCATCGACTGATTTTACTCTTTCAGGGAGGGACAATGATTTTACTATGACACTGATGTCTATTTCTTTCACATGCTTCTTCTTTCTAAATAAATTATTTGGACTAGTCAAGATCTCAGGTGGATTAGGATCTAGATTATGCCTAGTATGTACTCGTCTTAAAGAAAATTTCCCTATAGGAAATAATTGCAGCTGGTTCTATAATCACTAACAGTTGGGTAAATATTCATCCTATCAATTTCTAGTTCATTTTCACCCTCGGGAACCAAATATGTCTCTAATAGTATATTTTTCCATGGAATTTTTCAAGATTTGCGCTCCCCAATAACAATGCCACTATGCTAGCACTTTGTAATTCCTCCAAGCTAAAGAGAGGAACCCAAAGGCAACCAAAAACCACTTTGAAACTAGAATCTATCCTTCCGACTTCAAAGAGGGCTCTCTCTGCTTGAATCTCCAGTCACCTAGATGACTGATTTCCTTAGGTTTTTAGGCTAGGTGTTAAGATCATATGGGAATAAGATTTTACAATTTGTTGGTAGGGAAGAGGGGAAATCCATTGGGAATAAGGTCATATAAAGTATTGATTTTCTAGTGAGAGGATGAAGGGATGAGGGATCTTTTGACAAGGGTAAGGTAGGCAGTCCTTCTGGTATTTTCAATTAAATTCGTTGTAGAAGGGCGAGCAGAGGAATGGTGGAAAATGACATATAGAACATATGTTCTCCTTGTAGAGAAATTTATATAGCAACTGAAATGGTGACATCTGACACTGGAAAACTCTCTCTCTAATCGTAACATCCACCCCGGAGAAATTCAAGGCAAATTCTTTGGTGAGTTGCACACTATAATGTTGGATCTTCTCACAAAATCTAGTGCATTCAACCTGTTCAAATGCAACTCTAATTGTTGTATCTGAGTTTATCAAGGTAAGGTCTTGGGGCTCAAACCTGATTATGTCTCCTCTCTTGTGTTTCTTTCTATCTGGAGTTGTCATGACTTCACAACAGAGATGAATTCTAAGGTTTTTTAATGCAATTTCAATCTTTGACAACTGAGTGCAGTAATAGGGTAGCAGCTTATGAAATTATAGCTTTAGATGAGGGATTGATGGCAATTTAGAGTGAAAATCCCTACATTAGCAGTCTCGGACAACAAAACTCATTTCTCGGACCCAAAGTAGTAATTTGTTGTTTTTTTCTTACAATGGAAAATTAAAAACACAGGTGCAGCAAGAAAGTGATGTGCATGGGGGGGTATTTCTTAATCCTTAGGGGAAACAACAACAAGGTGCGAGGCACCAAACCAGTTAAATGGAATGCCAGACTTCAAAATATGTGTTGAAAATAGCAACAATAAATGTTTAAAATAGCATCAAGAAAATCCTAATTTAATTTTGTCCTTGAATTAAATTGGGAATAAAATTATAATTCCACATCTCATGACAACTTGTAATAGTTAACTAAGTTAATTTGACTTATTTGACTTAGTTAATTTGAGTTGAGGGTTTAACTAGAGTTATGTAGAGTGTCTCCTACAATTAGGAGCACTAGTTGAGTTTATTTTGAGTTGTAATTATTTAATTCAGTTTAACTGAGTTAAAGTGAGTTAAGCCAATTCCAACTAATGGAGGAATTAGTGGGAGGTCTAGTAGTGGGGTTCTTCATGCAGTATTGGGATGTTGCTTGAAGTGGAGTGTGGTGCTTCTTGTAGTACAGTGGGATGTTGCCTGAAGTGCAATGTGGTGTTGTCTACAATCGAGTGTGGTGCTGCCTACAATGATCAACCAATAAACTAAAGATTCACTCATAATTAACTCATGCATGTTAGATCAGAGAAATACCCAGTTGAGATTGGAGTTCAAGGACAGTGTACTATTAGTTGTAAAATCATCTAAATTAAATTGAAGGTGCATTCAATCAAAGGAAGGCCTATGAGGATTGCACAATTCATAATTGAGGAATTTCCTAATTAAATAGAGGCTAATTCCTCGAGGAACATCACAAGGAAATAGGGACTTGGGAAAGCAAGAATTTGGCTAAGTATTCACTTGAGATTTTCTAGGAAATAGTGAGACAGATAGAGATAGTGAAAAGGTTTATGATCTTCTCATATTTTCTTACTAATGAAATATACAGATAGAAAGGGTTTTTAGTTGTGGCTTTCCCCAGGAAAACATTGTGTAATGTGTTGATTGAATTATTTCTCTTGTATGCTTCGTGATTTCTCGATCGATTAATTATTTCCACTGATGAGTAGAGTATATTCAAGTCTTCTGTTTTAGAAATTACATAAGCAGTTTGAATCTATAAGGAATTTATACAATATGGGTGGAAAACAAAGTTTTGAATGTTTGATGCAGGTAACAACATAAAATGTGACGAATGAAAGAAAGCACAGTGTATTCTTCATGCTCAACAAGAAAACGCAACGAGCTAAAAGTTTGAATTTTGCAAGATTATCTAAATGTTTTCATAGATTGATAAGGAAAAATTAAACAACGTGCAAGATAAACCATCCAATAAAATTATGAATTGGAACCTGGAAGTGGCGATAGCCCTTTGTGTTGAAGAAACACAATGACTATCTTTGAGTGTAGCACCTCCCTTACAGACTTGGCGCAACGCACTTCAAACAATATATAGGAAGCTTTCGATGGAACCAAGAACTGATCTCCAGTTTTTTTACATGCTAAACAAGTTTTTGAACTCCCAAGGTGACCAAACCTAACCTTCAAAGCCAATCATCGTGATTTTGAGCCTTAATCATGAAAACGCAGCAACTGAAAGAAGCGCAACACATGTCTCATAATTGTTGTTCTAGTGGTGATTCATGGCACAATATGATTTGACAACCTAATTAACTATTTTGACCCCACTACTTTGTGCCAATGATGAGAAGACAAGACTTACTATGACCTTACTCATGATCTTGTATGAGACATCGACCCTAAACTTACTTGACTCAATATTTAAGGAATCATAAACTATTTTTACATCACCTTTCACACACTCTAACATAATTACATCAAAAATGAAATATTTCATTCTTTACTAAGACTAATAGCTTGATCTCTAAGAGATCATAGCAAAACCTTTACACATTTCCCAAAATAAATTTGAAAGACTAAACTTGTTTTTTACTACTATGTTATAGGACACTAACATATTCCACCAGAGGAGGAGCTTCTAGCTTCAAAGGAGGAGCCTCAGTCAGAGCCTCAAGATTTTGTGGAGTAACCACATGTGGAGGAGCAGAGAGCAGGGTGAGTGGAGGAAACCACTCAACCAGAATCTTCCATAGAGGGGAGAAAGAGAACAAGAGAGATTGACAGGTTGGTGCAGGATGCACAGGAGCATGTGGGAGCTCCTACATCCTTGTGCAAGTAGAGGAGATCACCAAACATATATACTGGTTATATGGCACTCATGGCAGAACTCATTGATTCTGAGCCCTCTTCATTTGAGGAGACAATTTCCCAATCAGTGTGGGTAGATTCTATGGTGGAGGAGTATGACTCCATCATGAATAACAATGTATGGCAGGTGGTGCCAAGACTAGTAAACAACTTATTGGTTAGTTCTAGATGGATATACGAAGTGAAACATTCATTTGATGGCAATATTGAGAAGTACAAGGCCATATTTGTGGCCAAAGGCTTCTCACAGAAAAAGGGAGTTGATTATGAGGAGAAATTTTCCCCAATGGCAAGATACTCCTCCATCAGAACCATTCTAACATTATTTTCACATTTGGGGTGGAAGATCCACCAAATGGATGTGAAGACAACCTTCCTCAATGGAGTGGATGAGGAAGAGATTTTCATAGCGAAACTTGAGGGATTTGAGACATTTGACAAGGATACACATGTGTGTAGACTCAAGAGATCCCTTTACGGTCTCAAGCAAGCCCCTCGTGCTTGGTACACTTGCATAGACTCCTATCTCAGTGGACTTGGATTCACTAAGAGTGAAGCATATGCCAATCTCTGCTACATTGTGGTAGATGAAAAATTGCTTATCTTAGTCCTATATGTAGATGACTTGATACTGACAGAGGGTGAGAAGTTGATCCAGCCTTACAAGGAGGACCTTACAATATAGTTCAAGAGGAAGTACATGGGCTTGATGCATTACTTCCTTGATTTGGAGGTGTGGCAGGGATATGGATAGATGTTTGTGGGTCAGGGGAAGTATACTTCTGAAATACTTCAAAGATTCCATATGTAGGACTATAAGCCTATGGACACTCCTCTAGCTACCAACTAGAGGAAGGAGAATGCTTCCACAGGAGAGGCAGTAGATGCCACCATCTACAAACAATTGGTGGGGTCCTTGGTGTATTTGGTAAACACAAGGCCCAGCATATGTTTTGCAATTAATCAACATAGTCAATTTATGGTGAAGCCTACCAAGCTTCACTAGAAAGTAGCAAACATGTCCTTAGATACCTCAGAGGCACAATCTATTTTGGGTTATGGTATAGGAGGATTGATGGTGTGAAGCTCTAAGGCTTCACTGATGCAGATTGGGCATGGATTCCATCAGACAAGTTGAGTACTTAGAGAGCTATCTTAAGTGTTGGGTCAACAATTATTTCCTAGTATAATAGGAAACAAAGATTTGTAGCATGCAACTTAGCAGAGGCCAAGAATATGGTTGTTAGTCAAGTAGTATGTGAGGCCATTTGGATGAAGAAAATAATTGTTCGTATTTTTAGTAAGGAGATGGATCTTACTGTGATTTACTGTGATAATCAGAGTTGTATAAAACTCTCTAAAAAGCTAGTGTTTCATGACAAGTCCAAGCACATTGATATCAGGTACCATCACTTGAGAGATTGTGTGCAGAGGAGAATCATGATGTTGCAGTACATTCACAGAGAGGAGCATGATGCAAATATTTTCGACAAAGGCATTGTTAAAAGGCAATTCGAGTTCCACAACAGCAGGATATGGGTGATGCATAACCCTTTTCTTTCTAAAAGGGGGTGTTAAAATTGTAGAAAGAAAAGGCTCCATTTGACTTGTGTCTTAATCAAATGGAGAAATTCGATTTTCCATATTAGCAGGATGACTTGGATTGCAGTTAGTTAGACTGAAATGGCCTTATCTCCTAGTTAAATCAGTAAATTCTAGTTATAGGCTAGAAGTAGAGTTGTGCATGGGTTCATTACTAAAATATTTCAATCTGGTGGAGTTATTGTTAGTTAAACTCAATTAACTGAGCTCTAGTCTTTAGTGGAGTCAACAAGAGTTTAGTTGAGTAGTTATAACAATTGTTAACTCACTGATCTCTTAGTTAACTCATCAACTTACTAAAAATAGTCCATGGAATTCAAATTTCCTAGTTGGAATGGAGGAAAATTCACATTGTAATTATCAATTGTATACTAGTTGAATGTACAATGCTTTTACATTGAGAAAGTGGTCAATTCCTTAAGGATTTTCGCAAGGAAATTAACAAAACAAAAAAAAAAATCTCTTATTCGTAGGGGATAAATTCTTCAAGGATTGTGCAAGGAAATAGGAGGATAGTAGAGGCCTATTTTGGCTAAGTCTTGGTAAGAGCAAGTGAGTGAGCAGGAGATCAGAATTGCAATGCAGGGTGTGCTTCGTGTGTGAAGCAATCATTGTAATTGATCCATATTCTCATCTGAATTAATGCAAAGAAGTAGAGGGATTTTTCCCATTTGGGTTCCTTGTAAAATCATTATGTTCCTTGTGTTTTTATGGTTGCATGTTTTTCTATCATGTGTTTTCCTTTCCATAAAATAGTAGAAGAAATTTGTGTCTCTTGTTCTCAGTTCAAATTCATTAGCAGTAGCAAATTTCTTGCAATTTCTACATAGGAAGATGTCTTTAGAAGTGGGAAACAAAGGCTCATAAATGAGTAGTTAACTACCCTTCACCTGTTAGTGAGGTGGAGGGAATTAATAACCATCCAAAAAAGTGGTAGATGGATATTATCTAAGAATTCTCCTAATTTGAGTTTGATTATTCTGAGAAAAAGAAAGATCTGCAGAAGCTGAAGAGAACAGGGAGGAAAGACAGAAAAATGAAAGCCTAGTTTTGCTCGGGGGGATAAGCATTGTTTGGTTTGTCAAGGCTGGGAAGAGCCAATATCCTAGCCATATAATTTCCAAAAATTATTTTCAAGTAGGTACCTCTAATACACTTTTGTTGTGCTTATGAAAAGAGTATTTTCTGTTTTCTTGAATATATTTTATTTTAGAAAATGTATGAAAAGCAAAACAGTAGTCGATGGCTTAGTATGAAAATCATAAAACTTATTTTTGTAAGATTGCTTCATATGGAAATGATGTGTAGATATAGAACTTAGTATCTTTAGCTAATTTTTGACTATTTTATAATTATTAAATTAGAGACAAAAAATTTATAATGAAAGGGTTATTTTATTAATGGATTCTAGTATAAAATAGGAACATATAACCATTCTTTTCTTCACCATTATATATATGTATACATTTCAGTATTGATAATAGAATAGAATTCTAAAGAAAAAGTAGTAGAACTATGTATATAGATACATTGACTTTTAAGTAAGTCCTAAAATTTCTAGGAAATTTTAGGATGAATTAACCAGGGATATTTGATTGCATAAATAGCAAGCTCAAATGATAGTGAAAAGCAAACTCTGAATAACAGTATAAATAACTATCATATTTCACCGTGCACTCATGCCATTCAAAAATACAATTCTTGAGGTATTTTTTATAGTTTCATAGAAGAAAAGAAATAAATTCTTTAAGTAAGGTTTTACATTGATGCAGTAGTCAAGAATAAAAACAAAAAACAAATATACAGTGCAAGTGTTGAATCCATATTTTATCGTACATTGAAAACCCATAACAGGATTCCTGAAAACATGTTAATAAACAACTTCTAGTGGAAGTTAAATAACTAATAAGATATCAACATAGATGTATTATTAAGAATGAAACCTTGTAAGGAAGCTTCATGGAAAACATAGTAGAGTAACTATATTCAACAAATACTCTAGTAAATAATGTCAATGCAACTGTGACAGTGTTAACAAATGTAAAATTTGAATATATTGTGACAACAAAAGTTGTCTCTATCAAGAAAGCATTTGGGTTGTTGGTGGCAACTCAAGAAAAGTATTGGGTAGCATGTTTCCAACCCAGAGAGAAAAATGAATTGTGTGTTATTAAAAACCTTTAAATTACCATTTGCGCCTTTGTACTCAAGATAAGAATGAGTCCTTGTAACCAATTTCACCAACACTAATTGAGACATGTGGCTGAGAGAGGAGAATTCCCGCCCACTGAATATGCATAAGCACATAAAAATACATATATAATAACATAAGTAATCCCATATTGACAACAATATCGATGAAACTATATCATTATAAGAGTATAGTAAAATGCATGAACGATATAATGATAATAAATAATATCAAGAGAAATGGAGTAGATGAAGTATATAGAACCAATGCAACATTAACAGTGTGATTAGATATTTTCATAGGTCTCTTGGTAATGCAAAACTTGTTAAATGAAACAAAAGAAAAATAAACAAAAAATATATGGAAGAATGCAAATATAATTGAATGAGGAGGACCTTTAATTAGTAGGTAGTGGTAATATAAGACTTTAAAGAGTTCACTTGTAATACAAGTTTATACATTTAAAGGTATAGTAGACATATTCATGTGAATAAAACCTTGTGCAACAAGGAAAATTTTTGTTACATGAAATTATATTGAGAATATAGATTTGTAAGAAAACTATTCTTGTTATATAAATATAGGACTATAGGACTTGAAGTAAAAAAAATCATCTTGTAATTAAGATTTGTAAGAAAACTATTCTTGTTATATAAATATAGGACTATAGGACTTGAAGTAAAAAAATTCATCTTGTAATTAATGACATAGTTGGATTTAAAAAAAAAATAGTAACTCCAAACTAGAGATGTTCTATTATTATATATGAATTTTGAAGGGTGATAATTTTAACTCCAAACTATAGATGTTGTATTATTATATATGAATTTTGAATGGTGATAATTTAAAGAAGAAAAAAATTCTTTGTAATTAATTGAGATAATTGGATTTAAAAAAAAATAGTAACTTCAAACTATAGATATTGTATTATTATATATGAATTTTGAATGGTGATAATTAAAAGAAAAAAAAATGTAAAAATATAGGGTCTTTATAAGTGGTGTCGGAGTTGCAGTTACAAAATTGGGCCTTCCTTGGGTCTAGTAAACTGAAATTGTTACATATGTTCTGAACATATTTAAGAACTGAAAACAACAGAGAAATTAATGGTCATACATCTGTGGGATCGCCCAAAGGTCAAGCAGAGCATGATATTGGAATGGGAATGGTTGGAGGTCAAACCAACCAGACAGAAGAGTCAAATCTTGAGTTGTTGCAAGTGATAAGAAATTTGAAAACTAAATTAGAGGATATTAAAGCAAATCAAGAAAAAATAGTCAAAGCAAGAGAAGAACAAGAAGAAATTAATGGGTATCTCTTAAGGAAGCTGGTAAAACAACTTATAAGAAGAGATATAGAAGAATATTTGTTAGTAGTACAAGCAGGAGTGATACATAAAACTCTACTAATAGTGAAACCAATAAACCTAGTGGCCAATATTAACAAAAATCAAATAATAGTATTTCTTGATCCAAAAAAAGGGAAATTGTCTTCTTAGTTACAGGGAGAATTTAAGAAGATCAGACCCCCCCAATTTTGATGGTGAAACTAAAGAAGGGGTAGAAGCATGGATCCTCAACATGTCTAAATATTTTGAAGTGTACAACTATCCAAGTAATCTCAAGTCAAGGTTGGCCACATACCAATTGACTCGTAAAGAAGCTTTATGGTGGGAAGAAAATAAAGTTGTTAAGAGGATAAGAGGTAATAATTTAACTTGGAAGTTGTTCAAGAAGGAATTTAAGAAAAATACTTGACTGAAAGGTACTTTGATTAAAAGGCTAGAGAATTTTATGAGTTGAAATTGGGACAACTCACCATGGATGAATTTGTCGACAAATTTATGATTTTTTGTGAGGTATGTTCCTTACCTGAGGGAAGAAAAACAAAGAAATCTAGAGATTTGTGAGTTGTTTAACTTTTTCATATAGAGGAAGAATAGAATTTGATTAGCCAAAATATATGGATGAGGCTATTACAAAGGCCAAATTGTGTTTCAACTAGATTATACATAAAGGAGAAAATTACAAAGGTTGGCTGTACAAGAAACCATAAAAATTCAACAGTAGGAAAAAGGGTTAAAAAAAAACCACTTTTCCAAAAAGCATGCAAGCTCGAAATTATAATAGGAATTTTAATCAGCAGAAAAGCATTTCACAAAAAAGGCAAACTATTGTAAACAATAAAAATCAAAGTGAATCTGTGAGACATCCTATTAAGTATTGGGGTTGTGGTGAGAATCACCTGTGGAGGGACTATCCATGGAATCCCTTGAAGAATAAAACAATATTGAATCAAATTCAAATGAAGTAGTCTATAATATACCAAGAATTAATGCAACACTAGATGGAAGATAGGCATTTCATCAATCAACTATGGTATAAGTACAAGGTAATATTTGTAGCAATGAAGTATATGTTCTTATAGACCCAAGATCTACCAAAAGTCATGTTTCGCCTACTATAGTTAAAAAATGTAATATTAAGAAAGAAAGACAACACAGACCTTGGTTGGTACAACTAGCTACTGGAACTAAAAGAAAAGTTTTTGAAATTATTAAAGATGTCCCTCTAAATCTTAATGGAATGCAATTGTTCTTAATCTAAACCTCTTACCACTAGGATCCTATGATGTCCTCATAGGAATGGATTGGTTAGAAAAACACAAAGTGATATTAAAATGTCTAGGCAAGTCCTTTGCCTGTGTAAATAATGAAGGAAAAGCTTGTATGGTTCAAGGCATTCCAAGAAAAATCTCTGTCAGACAAATTTCTGCTATACAAATGAAGAATTATGCTAGAAAAGGGTGTCAATTATTCTTTGTCCAAGTACACGAAGTGTTTGAAAAGGATGATCAACCATTATTAGTTGGATATCCTATGTTAGAAAAGTTTAAATATGTATTTCTAGAGGAAATACCAAGACTTCCTGCTAGGAGCTACACTGATTTCATCGTTGATATTATACCAGGTGTTGTTCCAATTTCCAAGACCCCATATAGGATGAGTGTACCTAAACTAATGGAATTAAAAATTTAACTGCAAGATTTATTAGATAAGGAGTACATCAAGCCAAGTTACATCAAGCCAAGTGTGTCTCCATGGGGAGCACCTATACTATTTGTGAAAAATAAAGATGGAGCATTGAGATTATGTATAGATTATAGACAGTTGAACAAAATGACCATCAAAAACAAATATCCCTTACTAAGAATATATGACTTGTTTGATCAAGTTAGGGGAGCTTCTATATTTTTAAAGATTGATCTAAGGTCAAAGTATCATCAAATTAGAATTAAGGATACATAGATACACAAGACAGCATTTCATACCTGTTACAGACACTATGAGTTTGTAGTGCTTCCATTTGGGTTAACTAATTCACTTGCCACATTTATGTGTCTCGTGAACAATGTGTTAAGGCCATTCTTAGACAAGTTTGTTATTTTATTCATATATGATATCTTGGTATACTCAAAAAGTAAGGAAGAACATGATCAACATTTGAAGATAGTTCTCCAAACTTTAAGAGATCACGAACTTTATGGTAAACTTAACAAATATTCATTCTACCGAAAGAAAATACATTATTTGGTGCATGTGATATCTATAGAGGGCATTGTTGTGGATAGTGAAAAGGTAAAAGCAATTTTGGAATGGACAAAACCCAAGAATGTCGAAGAGGTCAAATCCTTTATGGGCATCACATGTTATTATAGAAGGCTCGTAGAAGGATTTTCTAGGCTTGCTTATCCAATTACTAATCCAAAAAAGAAGGGGATCAATTTGAGTGGTCTTAAGTGTCAAGCTAGTTTTGACAAGCTCAAACAGCTCATGACAACAACTCCTCTTAAAATTAGCAAATCCCAGTAAGGAATTTGTATTATGCATAGATGCAAGCAAAGAAGGATTGGGAGGAGTTTTAATGCAAGATGGCCATGTCATTTGCCATGAATCCAAAAAATTAAAATAACATGAAAAGAATTATGCCACACATGACCTAGAACTCGCAACAATAATTCATACGTTTAAAATGTGGAGACATTATTTGATAGGGAGGAAATTTCAGCTAAAGATAGATAATGTGAGCCTTAAATATATATTTGATCAACCCAATCCAAATGTTAGGCAAGTAAGATGGCAATAATTTATAGGTGAGTATGAATTTTAAATTTCACACATCAAAGGGAAATAAAACATGATAGTTGATGCATTAAGCAGGAAACTTCACCAAATTGGTAAAATATTAGCAATTATTTGGTCAACAGATTTAGCTGAGAAAGTCAAAATAAAATTCTTCGTGAAGTAATCAAGAAAATCAAAGAATCATCTCTTGATGACATTACTAAAAAGAAAATCACCCCTAATAGTTCAATCGTTCCAAGAATTTATGGTGCTCCTAAGGTTCATAAACCTAACATACCCCTTAGACCTATAGTAAACACCATAAGTTCCCCTACCTATCTTCTTGGGAAATACCTTACCAATAATCTTAGACTCCTTTCTGGAAACACTTCCTCTTACATTAGAGATTCCTCTTCCTTTGTTCAATGGATTAAAAACCTATAAATGAAAGATGAAGACCTAACGATAAGTTTCAATATTGTATCACTTTACACAATGATTCCTATTGTTGAAGCTATCAATATCATGAGTGAAATCGTCGATAAAGAGACTGTGGACCTTCTTAAACTTTGCTTAAAATCCTCTTACTTCAGTTTTAAAGGAAGAATATATGAACAAACCCATGGAGTATCTATGGGCTCTCCTCTATCCCACATAATTGTGAACATCTATATGGAGCACTTTGAACAGAAAGCCCTCAATTCCTTTCCCTACACCCCTGAAGAATGGAAAAGGTTTGTGGGTGATATATTCGCCAAATGGAGTCATGGGAAGGAAAAACTTGACCTATTCCTCAATCACATAAACAGTCTCTCTGGTCACATAAGATTCACTATCGAAATTGAAGTTGATAATCATCTTCCCCTTTTGGATATCCTTCTAACTAAAAAAGAAGTAAAACATAGTTTCCAAATCTTTAGGAAGAAAACTCACACGAAGAGATATTTACACAAAATTCCCATCACCACCCTAAATAGAAAATTGGAATCATAAGGACCTTAACCACTACGGCTGCTAGAATATCTGACCTTGACCATCTAAAATCTGAACTTAACCATCTTCACAAAGTATTTGAACTAAATGGTTACAACAATAACACCATTAGTAAATCCATGCACCAATCCCTAAGCAAGAATAACAATAATAACAAAGATAAAGAACAAAAAATTTCTTCAATCACTCCCAAAATCTCCCTTCCTTACATAAAAGGTACCACCGACAAAATTACAAAAATTCTTAAGAAACATAATATTAATGTAGTTTTCACTGCCCCTAACACCATCAGACAATTATTTAACTCTATTAAAGACTCCATAAACCCTAACCATCAAAAAGGTGTTTATATTATACCTTGTTCATGCTGCAAATAATATATAGGTGAAACAGGCAGATCTTTTAACATTAGAATCAAAGGACACACCGCTGACTTAAAAAGAGAAAGGAACTCAAAATCTACCTTAGCAGAACATGTCCACTCTTCCTCACACTACATTTGCATGGAAGAAGCCAAACTAATTAAACAAGAGGACCATTACCTTAAAAGAAAAATCAAAGAAGCCATTGAAATAGGAAAAAGAAAAGAAAAAAACAACTTGAATCAAGACGATGGATTAAAACTAAGAAATACTTGGAAACCATTACTCAAAATCATAAAATACCAATAATCAACTCTCATAATATAGGTCCCTTGGAAATAATTGAAGTTTCATATCATATCTTGTTCCAATAAATTAACTCCATTATTATGCATTTACATTCAATCATTTAACAAAATTTAATCCTAATTCATTGATGTAAGTATTGAACCAATCTAATAATCTTCATAACCTAAAAGGCACTCTTTTAGTTTTATAAAAAATTATAACAACCTTGATACCTCTAACAAACAACCCAATACAAGCCTATAAAAAATTTCACATACTATTTGTGTATTATTAATTATAATTTTACATCCTCATAAGAAATCCATTAATATAAAATCAAATATTGTAATAGGATTGATAATTTAATAATAATAATAATAATAATAAAATTAAAAACTATATCTCAAAACAACCCTAATAAATAACTAACCCTAATTTCACATTAAATCAATATATTACATTGACTAGTAATATTAAATCTAATTAAAATATCATTTATAATAGATCAAGTCACTATAAGAATTTGATTAATATATTAATAAACTATTCAAGAATATGTAATTCCACCCATATTAACTAATAATCGTGGCCAACTTAATCATTTCATATTGATCCTCTCCATAAACTATATATCTACTTAATATTAGCTCTATGATACATCATTAATCTCCTCTTAAGCAATTGGCATATCCCGTGAGGATGGACCCACTTGGATGTCCGAAACATTGGGCTAAATAAATTGTACAAACAGGTTATTCCTCTATTATCTATAAAAAATTCCTCACGTGTATGGATTCATTATTTAAAAAGTCAAAGTAGCTGCAAATTATGATCCATAATACTTAAAAATTAAAGAAAAATGCATCAAAGTGAAAATTTGGGAGAAAAAGACAAAAGAAAAATCTGAACTTCCACAGTCAAGGATCAGCTTAGATGGGGAATGAAGGGGAATGGTAGCTTCACCCTAAAAGAAGCTAGGATGCAATTGGAACACAATGAGCAAGGGGAGACCTTGCCCTGGAGTACCAAGGTCTGGGATAGCCTTTTTTGGCCTAAAATCAAGACATTCCTCTGGCTCCTCATGAAGGGCAAAACCCTCACCTAGGAAAACTTACGGAAAAAAGGTTTCTCTGGCCCCTCCATATGTCCTATGTGCCGCACAGCAGAAGAAACTATAAATCACTTATTCAATTCCTGCGACAGGGCAAACAGCATATGGAAGTGGATAGAAAACATCATGCAACAATCAAACAGGGACACAAATTCCATCCAGAACACAATAACTCAGTGGCCATACGACTTTTCGAACAATCTCAGAGTCAACAGTATATGGAAAATAATTCCAGGCTTCATAACATGGACTATTTGGAAGGAATGGAATAGGCGTATCTTTCAAAATGAGCAAAGGAATTTAGAGTTCTCTCTGCGTACCTTAACCGCAAATATCCATGAATTAATCTCGGCTAAATGCACAGCATATCCCGACACAAATCTCTCTCCCAGGGACCAGCGCATATTGGCTAGCTTCAAGCTGGAAAACGGGAACAGCACTCCAACCGTAAGCAGCAAGCACGATCCGCAAACAGGACAGCAGGGATGGCACAAGCCCCCGACAAGCTTCCTTAAGCTAAATTTCGACGGGGCCTCCAGGGGCAACCCCGGTCCGGCAGGCATTGGAGGGGTCATCAGGAACCACACAGGGGAAATCCTATATATCTATAGTTAGGCCCTCAGCGAAGCCACCAACAATGAGATGGAATTCGCAGCACTGGAAAAAGGCCTACGAACTCTGCATGCGAATCAAATTGCCAATGCAATAATAGAGGGAGACTCAGAGGTGGCCATTACAGTGGCCAAGAGAATTTACAATGGCACTCCGGCAAGCAAGGTTACGAAGCATTGGCGCCTGGCTCAGGTAACCGAAAACATAGCCAATTTGCTTCGTGAAATGAAAGGTCTAACCTTTCAGGCAATCAGACGGAAAGGAAATACGGTGGCGGACCACCTGGAAAACGTTGGGATTGAGAACCCCAATGCTCCGAGGGACAGCTAGTGGGAAGATATTACATGCCCAGACCTTAAGGGAACTTGCATGCAGCTTGCCAGTAAGGACATCACTCCGGCAGAAAGCTACGACGGAACGGCAATGGTTCTAATGCTTCCGGCAAGACCCCATGCTGACTAAGCGCACCACCTTAATTATGGATGAAGCCGAAGGATAGTCGGCACAAGGCATATCCGTCAGTGGTTGCAGACCAAAAGATATGTACCTACCCATGATCTACTTTGATTCCCATCGTCGTAAACAAGGCAGGATGCAGCACACCTGGCTAGCTGTGGACGAGGGAGGGATCGGTGACAATAATAGCCAACAATTATTCTCAGATCCCACCATACATCCTTCACGCTGCAATAATTTTGACCGGACAGGCAAGTGGCCCTCCCATCCAATGCCACCCTCCAACCATACTCCGGCCATCAGTTATTTAACAACGTCCCTGGCAGCCAAGGAAAGCATTTTTTTATCGTTTTGCAAGGTGAAGCCCTCTCCCACTGCCAACATAGCGCTGGTAATCTCCGTGGCAGTCACCCAAGCCATGAAAGGGGATAGCTGCCGAAACCAGTCGGCTATAAAGGATCTCCAACAGGCTCAAGAAATGTATGAAACCAGAACCTCGCAGAGGAACAAAAGTAAGCTGAATGAGCTGGAAAGCAGCGTGAAAGCGGAGGAAGCACAAGTTTCCGACCAACAGCTGGGGAAGGAGGTGAATTGGCTGCAGGACCCAGGCACCACCTTTACGCGGGCCACCCAATTCGTCTACACCCAGGCGGAAGCGTGGAGAATGAAGACTCTGCTGGTGAAAGTTCTCGAAGCACAGGAAGAGCAGGAGGAACGGGTGCAGAAGCTCAAACGCCAGATGGACGCAATGGAACACGACCATATCTGCGTGGTGGAAAGCATCGAGTTCAAGTTATCCTCCCTGGACCAACAAGCTGACACCATCAGCAAAAATCTTACCGTGCTTATCAAGCTCATGAGGAATGTGGCTGGCACCGAGGGTACAACTGGTGAGACCTCTGGCGTCCCTCCAAGCAACCTGCCGAAGCAGGGGTTTGGCAACCCGCCGAAGCAGGGATCAGCCCACTGCTGATGGCTGCTACCACCGTCCTCCTTCTGCAGTCGCATACAAACCCTCTCTCTTTTTCTTGATACTATGTACTCAGTTCTCTTCTTATGTTTACTCTGCAATTTTCTCAGATAGAGACATCAGTTTTTTGGACATCATGCAGTACCTACTCGGCCGCCCTGCGTGGTTCGCCTGTTTTGGGAATGTTTTCTTTTAATTTGCCAATGTATCCCCTCGTACCCAGGCTTGTTGTTAAGCAACCCTCAAATCTGAAGCAACAGAAGTTTTGTAATATATTTACTCTATGTTAATACAAATGCTTATTTACACAAAAAAAAAAAAAAAAAAAAAAAAAAAAAAAAAAAAAAAAAAAAAAAAAATTGGGAGAAAAAGAAGTTTATTTCTCAATTAATATGCAAGAAAAGTTGTTCTTGAAGGGAAGAATTTATATACCAAATGAGGTCAATTTGAAATTTTTTTTGTTAGATGAATTGCATAAAATCCCATCAACTCGTCACCCTAGATATAAAAATCTAATTACAACACTAAATAAAGATTTCTATTGGCCCAACATGAAAAATGAAACAATTGATTATGTGGAAAGGTGTCTTGAATTCCAACAAGTTAAGGCATATCATCAACATCTTTTTGATTTATTACAACCATTGTTCATTCCTGAATGGAAATGGAAGACTATTTCAATGGATTTTATTACTGGGTTACCTAGAAGCAAAAAAAAAAAAAAAAACATGATGTTATTATGGTCATGGTTGACAAACTTAGTAAAGAAACACACCTTATTCGAATCAAATCCACCTTTAAGGCTATAAACATTGCAAAAAAAATTATGAGGGAAATTTTCAGACTTCGTGGGGTACCCAAGGTGGTAATTTCAGACAAAGACGCCAAATTTACCTTTAAATTCTAGAAGGGAATGTTTGGAAACATAGGAACTAAGTTAACCTTTAGCACATCCTATCATCCTCAAACTGATGATAAAATAAAGAGGACCAATCAAATATTGGAGGATATGTTAAGGATGTATGTGAAAGACAAATAAACTAAATGGGAAGACTACCTACATCTAGTTGAATTTGCTTACAATAATGGATATCAGACTTCTTTGAAAATGAGTCCATTTGAAGTTATGTATGGGAGGAGGTGCCACTAAGTTGGGATCACCCTGAGGACAGACTCATACGAGGACCTAACATGTTAAGGGAAATGGAGCAAGTATTCAAGCCAATCAAACAAAATTTAAAAACAACCCAAGACCGTCAGAAGAGTTATGAAAATTTGAAAAAAATTCAGGAAGAATTTATGTGGGAGATCATGTATGCCTAAAGGTAAAACCTAAGAAAAGTACACTTATACATGGAATTGGTGCTAAGTTATCTCCTAGATATTGTGGACTTTTGAAGTGTTAGCCAGAGTTGGGCGTGTTGCATACCAACTAGCCCTACCAACCAACATTAAGATTCATAATGTATTTCATGTTTCATTATTAAAGAAATATGTGCATGATCATTGTCATGTAATTTATTGCCATGTGGTACAGGGGGAATCAGAGGGATAATTCCTAGCATAACCACTTTGTATTCTAGACCGAAGAGTGGTTAGCCCCTAGAATAGAGAAGTAGTACAGCTAAAGGTTCAGTGGAAACATTTCACTCTAGAAGAAGCAACCCAAGAGTTAGAGGATGTTTTTAAAGAAACTTATCCTTCTATGGTTAGATTTGAAAATGTTTCCGAAAGAAAAAGCAGATTGAGACACTGGGACGGTGTCAAATTTAAGCAGAGAAGGATGTAATGCCCCTTAGCTTAAAGACTTAGTATAATCACTTGTATATAAGTTCGTTTTTAAAGGGGTTTTTTGAAGGTTATGACTGATGGCGATGGGTTTAGGGTTTCTCTACAGAGACCATCTGCAGCCCTCCATTTCTGCGGTACAACATCATCTACCCCCATAACAGCTCTGACGTTGTTCCCCCCCCCCCATTTCTCCACTACCCTTAACTGGAAACGGGCTCTCCACCGGCTCATTATCTTTAGGTGATTTGTTTTTTCTTCAACCCTCCCTCACTTCACCGACTACCTCCGTTCGTGTTAGCATCAACCTAAAGGCAGTTGTTAGCAGGCGGTCTCGACAGTTATGGATGAGATGGTCGATTATTCCGCAGATCATTCGGAGGATGTGCCCATCTGGACACACCCCAGGACCACAGCGGCGGGTTACTTTACCTTCGAAAGCGAACTCTTCGATGAAGTTGATGCTCTTCCGCCCATCTCCCGCTCTTGCATACCTTCTGTGACGCTGTCTCAGGATACCCCATCGATTCTGAACTTCATCTCCCAGCCACTCTCTCCATGTATTATGGATTTTGTGAATCCTTTGACAAACCCTAGCGAAAAACCCTTGAAGCGGTTCTGGTATCAAACCCTCCTTCGTCTGCCTCCTGTATACCCTTGGTTGACCGCCTTCTGGTATCTGCTGCACAGGAACCCATCTCATCTACTCCCCTAACCACCAAGGCTCCCCCTCTAAGAAATATCACGGGAATTGGTCCCATCTCGGGTATTTTTGCTTCTATTCCATCGACGGCTATTGCGGGACCTAGGGCATCCCCTTCATCGTCGACTACACATCCTGCCTCGGCACCAGAGACTTCTGCAGCTAAATTTTTCAGGGTTTCGAAGAAGAAGTTGTACTTGAAGCTTCGAAACTATGAGGTATTCCTAAAACTCACCAAGGACACTCAATTATTGGACTCCATGGATACCGCAGAGAAAGTGCTTGTTGGTCAAGTTTGCGGCAGACATTTCAGTGTGGAAAAGCTTCAACAATGGACCTCAGAGGTCTGGGGTCATCACCTGAAACATCCCCCAAAGGTTCAAACATTCATTAAAGGTTGGTTTCCTCTCTGGTTTAGTTGTCTTACACACACCAACTGGGTACTTTCTACAGTCTAGCACATTGATCAAGCACCCGTTTTGCTCAGAAGATGGTTGCCTATGTTTGACCCGGAACAAGAGAGGGTCGATGCTGGACCCATATGGGTATGCCTTCCAGGGCTACCTCTACATTTCTAGATGGAGGATGTTTTCAAGCGGATTGGAAATGCCATTGACACCTACCTCACATATGATGACTCTTTTAAGAGTACGGGGCGCATGGCTTTTACCAGGATTCTGGTTCACCTAGATCTCTCTGATGGCCTTCTGGAGCATATTAACATTTAGTGGAGGAATGCAACAAGGAGGCATATACTCGATTATGAGGGTGTCCGTTTTAGATGAAAACGATGTCACAAGGTGGGTCACTTGTATAAAGATTGTCCACTTAACAGCAAGGGCTTCAAAAAGACCCTAATTCAGGAACCAGTGGTATAGGAGTCCCTAATTCAGGAGGAGCAGCCCCATAATATGGAGCCTATAGAAGGGATGGCCGAGATGCAGACGGTCTCGACAAATAATGTTACGGACCCACCATCGACCACTCTGAAGAAGCATAGCAGACCTCCCCATCGACCTCCTCCCTGCCTCCAAAACAAACTCGGGTGACCTCCGGTGACTCGCATTCTCCAGGTAAGAGCTTACCCTTCACTTCATCCTCTCCTTGTTGCACATATTTTCTTGATATCATCACATCTGGTCTACTTTTCTATATATCATCTGATGTAACATTTGGTTTGGGTCTGACCTCTATTTCTGCTGCCTCTTCCCTGATATTTTGCCATGTTGCATCCAGACCCGTTTTTACCCCTACTCCTTCCTCCCCTTCGATTTCCCCTCTTCCTCCATCTTCCACATTCTTTCAAGCACCACCTATAATTGGTTATCTGACATGCTAAAAAGCCAAGAGACAGGCTTTGGACCATGTCGGGCTTGATATCATTCCCTCCCCCCCTTCGCATAAGCTCCATAAGAGAAGACCCTCCTTGCTCACTATTGCTCAATCTGTGGCAGGAGATGAGATTGCTTTGGGACAACAATCCACTATACCTAGGGTACTTAGAGCCAGAGAAACCCCCTCTGAGCCCCCTCCATGAAGATCATCTCCTTCAATTATCAGGGGCTTACTAGGCCTGACAAAAAACTAGCACTCCGTAGGTTAATTACAACCAACTCGCATGATATAATATTTCTACAGGAGACTCTTGGTCCTGCTACTGTCATTTCCCATACCCTTCAAAATATGTTTTCTGAGTGGTTATTTATTGGATTGGATGCACATGGAAGATCTAGGGGTATTGCCTTGGGATACAACTCCCGTACTATTAAGCTGCTTAATTGTTGGGGAGGGACTGGCCATATTGGTGCTGACATTCATTCAGTAGACCTGGGAATGAATTTCTGGATTTTCAATATATATGGACCTTGTCAAAACAGACCTGATTTCTGGGAAAACCTCCTAGATTCAGACCTGTTTTTCACATACCATCTGATTCTTGGAGGGGATCTCAATTTTTCCATCGGTCATGCTGAGTCTTGGGGACATAGAGCATAGAGGGACTCTCTATTTCATTATTTCTCATCCATCCTGGATTCACATCAGTTGATTGATATCCCTTCAGCTAAATTACAAGCGACCTAGAGGAATAACAGGGTAGGGGAACATGATATGGATCGTAGACTTGATTGCTTCTTGTTTAAAGAGAAGGTACTTGATCTTGGTTTTCACATCAAACAATGGGTTAGATCTGGGGGGATCTCTAATCATATTCCCATCTATATGGATATTGAAGGGGGTAGAACAAATCCCAAAGGACCTTTTAAATTCTGCTCTGCCTGGCTCACGGAAGACTCTTATATCAGCATGGTCTCTGAATATTGGAAAGCAAACCCTCCTAGGGGTGGGGGTAATATCACAAATGGTTTTATTCAAAATCTTACAGAGTTGAAGAAAATGTCCAAACAATGGGCACACAACAAAAGGACCCTGGACTTATGATAGAAGGAAGGTGATCAATACTATTTGGCAACTTCAGAACAAACAGGGACAAGTTGTCAACACATTTCAACAACCGGTTGAGCTGGAAACCTCTCATTTCAAACGAATTTACAGTGCCTGATGGGAAGAAAATCTAGTAGACATCATTAGACTGCCACAACTTTTTCCGAGGTTCGTAGATCAAGAGGAGGAAGAGGACCTGACCAAAGCAGTTACTCTGGAAGAGTTGGAGGCCACCTTGAAGTGGTTTAAAAAAGATAAAAGCCCAGGACCTGATGGATGGTCAATTGAGTTCTACTTGGATTTTTTTGACATCATAGGTGAAGATCTACTAAAAGTTGTTGAGGATACCAGAATCATCAGAAATATAGCAGCATCCATCACTTCTACCTTAATAGTGCTCATCCTGAAAATTGATAACCTGGTCCCCTATGAAGAATATCACCCTATCTCACTCTACAACTGCATTTACAAGATTATTGCAAAGATCATTGCCAACCGGATGCGGCCCATTCTATCCAAACACGTCTCACCGGAACAATTCACCTTCCTACAGGATTGAAAGATTCATGAGGCAGTGGGCACTGCATAGGAAGTATTACATACTCTACATATTAGGAGATGCAAAGGTATGATTCTGAAAGTTTATTTATCCAAGGCTTTTGACAGAGGTAATTGGTTATTAATTAGAATGCTTTTAACCCATCTGGGTTTTCCATTCATATTCATCAAATGGATTATGAGTTGTATAAGTAACATTCCCTTCAGCATTCTGGTTAATGGAAGTGCATCCCCCTTTTTCTTCTCTGAAAGAGGTTTGCGGCAGGGATGTCTGCTGTCACCATTACTTTTCCTTCTTGTCATGGAGGACCTTAGCAGACTCATAAAGGAAGAACATAGAAGAGGCAAATTACAGGGCATAAAGATATCAGACGGTTGTATGCTAACACATCTACTTTTTGTGGATGATGTCCTGATATTTCTCAATGGCAGTATTGGTGATCTTACCATCATCAAAGCCTCTTTCTCCCTATTTCAAATGGCTACTAGTATGTTGATAAATGATACAAAATCTACGTTGATAGCAGCAGAATTCACTCCACACGAGATCCTTTTTGCACTTCAACGCTTCCCATTTACTCAACTAAGCCTAGCATAAGGTATGAAATATCTAGGGTATAAGTTAAAGCCCTTGGGCTACAAGATCGCCGACTAAACTTGGCTCATCTCCAAGATGGAAAAAAGACTCAATATCTAGTACCTCAAATATCTATCTCATGTTGGTCGACTCACCCTCATCAAGAGTGTCTTAGAAGCCACACCTATTTATTGGATGTCTCTGGCATGGATTCCCAGGGGTATCCTCACTACGATACAATCCCTTTACTGCAGATTTCTCTAGAAGGGTAGCTTGCAAGGCAAGACTTTTGCTTGGGTCAATTGGGATGCCCTTAATTTACCAAATAAGTGGGGGGAATGGGTCTTAAAAAAACTCGAGGACTTCTCATCTGCTCTCGCTGCTAAGCTTGGTTGGCACCTTGTATCAGCTGACACCCTCTAGTTGAAGGTTACTATTGCAAAATACATCACCCCGATATTATGGATTGGATCAGGCGACCACACAGATGTACATCTAGGATTTCTATTATCTGGAAGGTAGTTATTAAGGCATTGAATCCTATCAGAGCGGGTATTACTTGGAGAATCCACTTAGGAAATAAAGTGTGCATTGGTATTGATCTGTGGATTGGCTACGAGAACATGCATATACTACCTAATGAGCTCATTCATCACCTTCAAAATCACAATTCTACTCACATAGCTCATATTGCAAATGATAATAATACCACTTTCCTGCAACAGGCCTGGATAACTGCGCTTCATCTACATATCCCTCCTCAGTGGGTACAGCTGTGGGAGGATTATACTCAGGCACTTATGGATGCTCACATTCGCATCATTGAAGGCGATGATAAGGTAATTTGGGCCCTATCTAAATCTGGGAGATACTCCCCCAAAGATGGTTACTTGGCCCTGACAGAAGCTAGAAGACCTCAGATCATTACAGATTGGTGGAGGAATCTCTGGAAGCTTAAGGGCCCCCAGGTCTCGGATGCTAATGTGGAAAATCTTGCGAAACAAAATACCTACAGATGATAACCTCCTCAAGCGAGCACATTATGGCCCTCATTGGTGTTACCTTTGCAGAAGTGACAATGAATCTGTTCAACACCTATTCCTTGACTGCACAGAAGCCTGAAAATTGTAGGATATTATTATTCCTGTTGTTTCTCCATCAAGTATATGGGCTGGCATAACTATTATTGAGGCCTGGCAGACCTGGTATACCTCCGCTTCTACTCCTAAGCAATGCAATATTCCCCTTCTAATACGCTGGGCTATTTGGATCGCCCAAAACCACATAATTTTCCAGAACTCACCACCTCGCTAGTCTATTACTGCTACCAAGGTTTTGGCCAACTACACCCCCATCCCAGACGACCCACCCCCACAGAGGCCCGGGAATATTATACCTGAACATATTGATCATAGCAAGTCATGGGCTTATTTCGACGGGGCCGTACAGGAGACTGGGTGTGGTGGGGGAGCTATTCTACATATCTACCATCATCATTCTTACAACATGTTCATGGGTTTCAGAAGAGGCACTAATAATTTTGCAGAACTACTAGCTGCAAAACATCTCATACAATTTGGTTTGGAGAAAAATTGTAGAGACAGACAATTATTTGGGCACTCCAAAATCATTTGTGACTGGCTGAATAGAACATCTAGATGCTCTACTTTTTCTTTGAGTCATATTCTGGATGAAACTCTGAGATTGATTTCATCATTTGACTCCTTTACATGTAAACACATTTTCAGGGAGCGGAACGGGGTTGCTGACAGCCTATCCAAAGAAGTTGTGATCAGGGAGCGGGGCATCTGGATGATCGGGAACTGCGCGATGGAGATCACTATCAATACTACCACCAGTCGTTTATGGATATAATTGCATAATTTTATGTTGGCATATGAACATTATTATTTTGTGTATATATTTATTGCATGAAGGACTTCTCAGTTTTTATATATTGTAATTTTTACAATTTTATATATATTGTTGCCTCCCTACGTGGATCAAGGCAACAATTTTTTTATCACTGTTGATGATGACAGTCTTGTCTTGGATATGATCTGAATATGCATTTATGCATCTACAATATGTAATTTCCTTTTATTAATGAAATTACAATTTTTCCCAGGGGAAAAAAATTTGTTTTTGAAGTTAAGTATGCTATATTAGAAAAACAGATAAATATTAATTATCAATTATCTTATTGAAAATGGTTGATGTATAGTTACTGTTGTAAATTTGTATTTATGTTTTATTTTATGAAAAAAAATGGAAATCATGGCTAGAGACAAATGGCTAAAAGAGAAAAAAAAAAAAAAAAAATTGCAATTGTATTTTGAAAAATAATTATTCACCATCAAAAGTCTTAGGCATCTAATCTAGGTGATTAGATTTAATTCTGAAAAAAAATTATTCACCATCAAAAGTCTTAGGCATCTAATCTAGGTGATTAGATTTAATTCTAAAAAAAAAATTATTAAATGGTCATTTAAAGGTTTCCTAGAAGACAAGAAGTTATCTTCAGAAGTGGGAAATAAAGACTCATATATGAGCAGTTAACTACCTGCCACCTGTTGGTGAGGTGGAGGTAGTTAATAACCACCAAAAGAAGTGGTAGATGGATATTATTTTTGAATTCTTCTGTTTTGAGTCCGATTATTCTGAGAAAAAGAAAGATAAGCAGGAGTTGAAGAGAACATGGAGGATGGACAAAAAGTGCAAGCCTAGTTTTGCTTAGGGGGGTAAGCATTATTTGGCATGTCAAGGCTGGGAGGAGCCAATATCCTAGCCACATAATTTCCATAAATTATTTTCAAGTCGGTACCTCTGATCCAATTTTTTTGTAATTATGAAACGAGTAGTTTTTGTTTTCTAGAATTTATTTTATTTTAGAAAAAACAAATTATGAAAAGAAAAAGAGTAGTTGATGGCTTAGTATGAAAATCATAGAATTCATTTCTGTAAGATTGTTGCCTATATGGAAATGAAGCGTAGATATAAAACTCAGTACCTTTAGCTAATTCTTTATTGTTTTGTAATTATTAAATTAGAGACGAAAAAATCATACTGAAAGGGTTGTTTTATTGATGGATTCCAATATAAAACAGGGACAGATAGTCATTCTTTTCTTCACCAATAAATAAAATATATATATATATTATCTATCTATATATATATTATATATATATATATTATATATTTATATATAATATATATATATATATATATATATATATATATATATATATATATGAGAGAATATCAATATAGTATAAGGAGAATATCAATATCTCACCTATTGAATTCTCGTAGAAGCCTTGTTCCTAACTGAAGAAGTCGAAATGGCGCCAGGATTCCCTGCAATTGATAATTCCATAGACGAGTAAACCAATGAGAAAACAATATACCAAATGTAAAATATTAGAAGGAAAGAATTGTTACTATTGTAAGAGAAGTTTCCCTACAATAATAATAAGTTACCTTAAGCAAGGTTGGAGTCAACCATTAATAGTAGCTATGTCTGGACTAAGGCAAGATTCATCTCCTTACATGTGACAAATTGAAGACAATATAGTGAAGCGTTTAGAATTGCGAACACCTATTAGTTTTCTTTGAAGTAGATGGGACAAGTTACAGATTAGTTGGGGTCAAAACCCTCACAGTAGAGATGACATGCCAAAGTTAATGAAGAGAAAAATGAGTAAAGTGGGGATTTTTTTTATAGTCATTAAAACCCTTTAGAAAACCCTAGGCACAAAATTAACGTAGATCATTTACGGCTTAATATACATCATTTCCACATGGGTACAGAGGAGGATTGAGATATGTGGCTGAGATAGGAGCATTCATGCCTACTGATAGAATTCTCCAGAGAATTCGCATTAGCACGTAAAAAATAATATATAATAACATAAATAATCCCATATCGACAACAACATCAATGAAACTATATCATTATAAGAGTATAATAAAGCGCACGAAGGGTATAACAATAACAAACACTTTCAATAGAAGTGGAGTAGATAAAGTATATAGAACCATTGCAACATTAACAATGTGATTAGATATTCTCATAGGTCACTTGGTCATACAAAACTCATTAAATAAAACGAAAGAAAAATAAAACAAAAGATATATAAAAGAATACAAATATAATTAAATGAGGAGGGCCTTTAATTAGTAAGTAATGATATTACAATATTTGTGAAAGACTTAAAAGAGTTCATTTGTAATACAAATATATATATATATAATATATATTATATATATATATAACTCACAAAGAAGCTTTTGTCGAATTTTGCTCTGCTACCTATGATAACCTAACAACGTTGCAGCCTTAGCCTCCCACTACAACCATGGCCCCTTTGGAGCCTCCTCCGGTAGGGGATCATCCTCCAGGATCACCTCCTTCAGCTCAATATCCTCTAAAAGAGTATGCTTCAGCCTTTGCCTATCTGATCTCTTCACTTGGACCTCCTCAAACAAGACCCTTTCACTCCAAATTTATACCAAAAATCATCTTACCTCCTTCCTTGCCCCATCGAACAACTCTTCTCCAAAATCATTGTAGAAATGGGTTGAACGGAACTGATCACACTCAATCCATTGGAAAATCTCCAATCGCTTTTGTGGTAGAGGATATTTCACATTTCATTTTGAAACTAAAGAGGACCGAGATATGATATTCAGGAATGGGCCCTATTTCATGGATACAAGGGGACTTTATCTAAACAGGTGGATGCCAGACTTTGATCCGGAGCTGGATCTCCCAAGTTTTTTTCTAGTATGGGTGCATCTTCCTCACCTCCCCCTCCATTATTGGGGGATAGGTTAGTAAAAGCAATAGGAAATGCAGTAGGAAAATATATAGAGAGAAACAAACACAAGGAGAATATGCACGCTTGTGCAAGGATCTGCGTCAAAGTTGACCTAGGTAAAGGCCTCCCAACAGAAGTAAAGATCAAGGTTGATATCTAGATGCATATTTAGCAACTAGACTATGAACAGATCCTATTCATATGCAATGTATGTCATGAGTACAATCATTTTGCTAAAAGATGTCGAAAAAACAAGAAATTGAAGAGTATTATTGTAGGTTTTAACCCCGAACAGAAATTACCTGCATACGAATTCTAAATCACAGGAAAAAAATAAAATGCGAGAGCATAACACATAAAACACATATACACAGAGATTTCCCACTGGATCTCAAAACCGAGACTACCAGCTTGATTTTTCATTATGTTCCTTTCAATGTTACAATACATATTTATACATGCCGAAGCATTCAATACCATGGACCGAAAACCATCGCGTCCAAAACCATGGACTGAAAACCATTGCGTCCAAAAAACATGTGCGAAAATCATGCACAAAACCATAGGTGCGTCCCCCAACCTAACATAGGGTCCAAAACCAAAATTTTCTGGGGCGCTGCCCCGGAGCCCATAAAGTGGGGTTACGGGTACCCCTCGTACCCCCTGTTAACTATGTGGAAAGAATATAACACAACCCAACACTGCACTACTCCCTCCTCATCACCTAGTGGAGTTGAAATTAATGGACTGTATTCAGGACCCTTTCTCCCTTTGTTCTTGTAAGGTTTTCTACTTCACGTAGCTCTGAACAACAAGGTAGCTACATAATCTGTTTTTTCGCACAATAACATCTTAATCCAGGTATTCAAAGACTTCAAGTAATTACCTCGTGGACCTTTGAAAAATCGTCGCTCCACCTCGCTGCTGAGGTATTGACCATGAATTTAGTCACAAATCCTCCTATGATGTGATCAAGCGAATGGTCAACAGCGCGAGTGATCTTATCCTCAGATGCTTCCAATTTTTGTACTAACTATGGGGTCCAAAAACTAGGACTATCAAGTCTCCACCTTCCTTGGCTATCCATTAGCTTTACGATCCACTCATATAACTCAACTAGAAAGGAACATAAAAATTTCTCATGGATTTCTGTATATAGGTACCTGTCCAGCTAGCATTGCTTTGTTAGTCGTAGATTTATGTTCTCTTGCACAACGAATTCATGGATATTCCTATCTGAATAGTCTCTGATCTCTTTCTTAGTTAGATTATAGTGATACGACATCACACATATCTTATGTAGATTCTAGTCTTGGCAACGGAACCATTTGTTGCCTGCAGAGGGCCTGACCTAGGTTCAACGTTAGTTAGCCAAACAAATCGCTACACTACTGGCCCTTTCAGCATCAGCTCATGGAGTGCGGACTGAAGTCTCACCCAAAGCGGTATGGGGGAATGTTGGAACCAAGTTTCTGCACCCTGAGATTATCGTGATGTCAGTTTATTCCTTCTATTCCTGCTTTCATGTAGGTTCTTAAGTTCTAGGGCTCTGTCTATCTATCCCTTTATTTTTCCCTTTGGTACCTCTATGAAGGGGTATCATTGACCTTTGTGTAGTGCTAACCTTCAGTTTAGGTACTTTCATGCTACTAGGGAAGCATATTGCGTAAATTTCCAAATTACCTTAAGTGTCTTACTTATCTTATTAAACGATCATGGTTAGCACCACAGAAGAAGATATCCTTACTTGTGCTTAATTAACCAACGTAATTACATACATCTGCACATCACATAAGCATTGTGAATGAAATTCATACACAATATGAAAAGATGCATTAGCAGGAAAAAAAGACAAAAAACGTGTAGAATGCTTCTCCTTATTGATATCTTCAGATGATTACAAACTCTATTCGTCTTGCACACATATCTGCATGCGTCCATGCACTCAGCTACAGACTTCCATGCTAGGCCTCTGTGCACTCAACTGCAAAGCCTCTACCTACACTAAGACCTGAAACTTAGACTTCTCTAAAGACTTCCTCCTTATCACTCAATACTTCTTACTTCTTCCAAAAACTACTTAGAGCTTATTTAACTCTTTTTATACAATCCAATGGTCCACAGACCATGGGTAAATATTTACAGCTGACTTTACACCTTACAAAATACGGGTGGGCAACCCTTTATGACTCATGACACCTTCATGCTCTAACACCATAAAATGTGGAGGCTTTACAACTTTATTACAAAATTTGACCCAAAACATGGGTTGTTAGCCCCAAAATAGTCCTTGGGGGATCTCGTTCCCAACGCAAACTGATTAACAAATTTAGAAAAACAAAGATCTAAAGAATTATTTCTCACCATTGGTGTCCAAAATATTACAAAGAGGGAATTTCCACTTGAGTCATGAGTTTGCAACTATAAATTGGAAATTTCTCCACTTGAAAGTAAATGAAAGGGTAAGATAGGACTAAATGATATCTAAATGATTTGTTAATACTATATGGAATAATTGATCATTTATGACATCAACTAAAAATCAACCAAAATGAAACCTAACAAAATACTTCTTGGTTGGTGAAAAAGATGTTAGAAACCTTAAAATAGTCTCATCTTAGGACTGATCATCATCATATCCTTGTAAACAAAAAAATCATAGAAATATTTCACCTAGAGATCTCAAGAAAAATATTGGATGAATAAGGTGGATTACGTTCAGGTAACTCGGTATTTAGAGGCAAAAAGGATTCAAGAACACTATATTTTCTTCAGGGCTTAACTCATTATAGAACTGTCTCAAAATATTTTCATTTAGAGGTTGGGTTTGGTTATGGATTAAAATTTTCAACATTTCTAAAACATATGTAGAACCAATATAAAATAAAATGATTCATTTTTTTGAAACAATGGCCTACTTACCTAGGAGATATCATTATGAGAACCATGAGTCAAATTCAAGATATGGGTGGGTTTGAGGAATAATAAATTATGCCAAGTAGAACTCCCAAACTAATAAATGTTGCTAAGGTCTTGGATGCATTGAAACACCCATTCTCTTAGCTCATACAAATTAAATTTAAAATGGGTTTCATTGAAATTGGCCTCCCTATCTATCAATAGAAAATCATCAAAATTAACTTGATGGAAGCTTCAACTGTCAAGACTTTTATAGATTTAATATTCATTTTGAATATATGACTAAAACTTGAATATCAAATAGATTACCTAGATTTGTAGATTCTCACTATGAAAGCTTAAGGATGTAATTTCAATATTGAAGTGCATGGAGAAAATGCTAGGGGACTATTGATATGCACCTTGATGTTGTAGGAATAAGATGAGAAACCTCTTTTCCCCTTTATGAATCTATCTAACCATTAGAACATGTGACACCACTTTATTTTTCATGTCTATGCAATGATGTGCTAACATTTCCTTGGCCCAATGGTCACATCAAAAGAGAAATATCCAAAGGAGGTGGGTGGATAATTAGCTTCATTACTTGCCACTTTTCATGGCAGTAAACGGCCATTAAAAAAATGGACCTCCCATTCTTTGTTAAAGTTAGAATAGCCGGGGGGAGGGTGATGTGACCAATCCACTGTCAATTTGAATTTTACCACTTGGTGTTTATTAAAAGTTGATGGACATTTATCACTTTGGGGGAGTCTATTAAATTTAGTTTAAATTTTAGGTAAAAATACCATAATTTATTTTTTCAATAATATTTTCAATTGTATTTATCTACAAGATATTGTTAGTACCACTTGCATAACTAATATGAATATGAGGAATTTTTTATGTTGCTAATAATGTCTTGGCTCAAACCATTCATTCATGAATGTATTTAAATATTGTATCACCAGAAGAACTATTATAATATTTGTGATTTACAATTGTGAAGGGAACACTTGGTCAAGCACTGCAAAACTTGAATTTGATTATTGAACATTTTATTTGGAAAGGGCGTATAGATTCTATACTTTGTAAATATATTTGAACCAAGTATGTTAACCATGTGTCTCTCATGCTTTAGTTTAATATTTTGGATTTAGAAGGAAAACTCAATTTATAATTGATGAAGTAGAAGGACACAAATGCCAGAATTTCTAGTTAAAAGGAAATCATTATAAAAATGCCCATAAACATGAAGAAATATAGTAAGTAACATGGAAGAGTACAATTCTAAAGAAATATAATGTATGTGCATATTAACTCTACTAGTAATGACTATCCGTCTTTGAAATAAGCATGTAACTTCATTTTTCATAGGAGAAAGAACCATTACCTTGACTCACACTGATAAAACTATGTATGAAACTATGGTTTCTCTAACCCTCAACATTATATCTCAAGTGAGCCTCCAATTGTAGCATATGTTTAAATGCTCCATCCTTTACTTTCTTAAGGGAGATTCCATTTTGGAGGATAATGCATTCGACTTTGGTAGAAATCACAAATTTGGGGACTTAACATTGTAACATCTCTTTTTAAATATCCACATTTTTTTGTAATATGTGAATAATATTTATAATGATGGGATACATACCATAGGTATCTTGACATATCTTAAATTGACGTAATATTCATATTTATTTAATATATTAAATATAAATAAGAGGATATCTAACATAGATCTCAATGGCTAGAAGAGAAAATTGATTAAAGGAAAGCTTTGAGGTGGATTGGAGAAGCCTCGTATCTAATCTAATTAATTGACTAAACCATTGATGTGGAAATTGAACTACTTAAAATTCCAACATTTGAGTGAATGGGGAAGTGAATCCCCTAAGGTATGGATTATGTAACCATTTTTATAGACATTTATGGTGCCCATGTAATCCCATAAAGGGAGATATCTGAGGAAGAAGGAGGCAGCCATAGAACCACTGATGTGCAAGGTAAAAAATAATACAGAGAGTGAAAGAGTAGAGAACTTAGAATGCAAAAGTTTGAAAAATGAAGAAGAATTGACGTAGAGAGGAAGAGGGATAGGGGTGATATAAGAGAAAAAACGAGAACCATGTATGTGAAGGAGAGTGGCATTCACATTTTCTACCCTAAAGTGAACTCTATAGAACCATTTGTGAAGCTTCCCCTAAGGCATCAAATCTGACTCGAGGGTGGCTAGCTACAATAAACCTATAGCGTAGCTATCCCTATAGCTAGGTGGGGAGTGCCACACCCTTCTTGAATTTCTAGTCTATCTAATAGATTCACATAATTATGACTTATTTCCTTCTAATGAAATGAATTTATGCTTTTCGTAATGATAGACTATTGTGAAGGTGGCAATTATAAGAGAGATTCTTTTGTGATTTTTCATTGAATATGCAAGATAAATTAGCTAAGTGTGTTTGTATAATTCTTGAAGGTTAATAATTATTTTTTCATGAATGGATGTTGCATGAAAAGATATCCATCCACATATGTTAAATAGGTGCTACATGTTCAAGAAATGGGATACTGAAATCAACCATAATAATTGTCAAAGTGTTATGATTTTATTATTGTGCATAATTGTAAGGATATATCTAGGAATTGAATATGATGGTCCCATGAATAAGTATAAATAACAGGTTGAATGTTGTGAACCATTTGGTATGGTGGGATGATGAGTTGGACCAAGATGTAATTATTTATAGTCATTAGTTATTATATATTATAAGGACAAATCATATATATAGCAATACTCTTTAATGTTTTCAACTATAGTAATCTTAAACTATTTCATGGTGATAAGTTTTGAAAATTCCATTCTATTTAGAACCTTGCATCATCTAGAGATAAGTTAGGATACTAACTTTTCTATGTGCAAGTGTTATAATTGGTAGTATTGATGTTTGATAAAATAAGTTTCATGGTTAGGCCTAGTTAGGTCAAGTTTTTGATCAAGTTTTATATGAACGACTTTGTATTAATATTATTCATGATTCTTGAAACTTGTATCAAGTTCTAGGTAGAGGCATGGATACTAGCCCTAAAAAAGTGGCTTAGATTCTTTGATAGCATGCTCAAAACTGGGAAATCTATACTACAGTCATTGGGAAACAAGGTTATCCATACAACTGGAGATTTATAGTTCTGTTGTAGCAGCTACAACCACCCTTGACAAATTTTCCTTAGCTTTGTTTTGGAGCCACCCTACCAACCATCCTTAGCAACATGTCCTGCAATGTCAAGTACATAAGCTTCATTGATTTCTCAGCTGCTTGGTAGCTTGTGCATGTCAGTTTGCTTCACTCCCCTCACAAGTTGTCATTCTGAACTTGGGCTAGTTGCTGGCTGAGAAACTACCTCAGAAAATTGTACAATTCTAGAGGGGAACCAACCTTCCCCCTAGAAATTTCACAAATCTACTAGACAAACTGCTGAGCTCCAAAATTAGGAAAAACAGTCAGATAGGCTTCCTTTGAAAAACTGCGTAATCTAGCCCAACACTACAACTCAACCAAGAAATTGTGAAAATTTGTTGGGCTCAGAAATTGAACAATGCAATTAGATATTCTTCCTTGGAAAAGTTATGTAATCTAGCCCAACACTATAGCTCAACCCAGAAATTGTGCAATTACAGGTAGAAGTTTCCTACTCCTCCTAGAAATTGTGCAATCCCCCTTGGAAAACTAGTCGAGTTCCTATTAGAAATTTTGGAAATCCCTCTCTTAGTCAAGCAGGCTATTGCATGTTCCTTCAGGTTGAACAGTTCCCTCCGAGACTAAGCAAACTCGATTTGCATGCATGGGATGCTCTTCCTAAAATAGAAAAACGCAACATGCAAAAGGAATCCCTAGACCTAAGGGATCTATTTTTAGTAATTGGAGGTTACATGCATAAATCATTTTAGAAACCTCTCACCAAGTGTTGTTTTTTCTTAGATTTGTGGCATGCACGTTATAACCTCGATCTTATCAGAACTCATGACCTGGGAACTACAGAGCTCATTCCTCACATTGACCTTGCAACTTTGACATCCCACATTGCATCGAGGAGTCTTTAGCACTTTCAGCTTAGCTATTTCAGGGTAAATACTCTTTTCATTTCTTGCTCTGCATTTCTATCGCTTTTTGTGTTCCACTTTGTGTGATGTTGTCTACTTGATTTGAAAGAGCGCTTGCTATCGTTTTAATGGATGTTAGCTTGTAGAAGCATCATTTTAGTTTTCATTCACATATCACTGTTGTTGCATGCATGATAATATTTTTGCACTGATGGTCACTGTTGCATTCACCCATTTCACACACATGCATGTTTTCCCATTTTCTGAACCCTGCAGTTGATGTTTGCATGCATGATCATTCACTATTTTTTACACTCGATATCACTATGCATTTAGACTTCTCATGCTTTCAGTGACCTGCCGGTGGGTCTGGGCTACCTTAGCCTGAACCTTGCCTTGCCCGGCTAGCATTGTCCCTTTCCAAAAGTGAAGGCTCTGCCCTCCCTCAAGAAATTCTACAAGTCTGGCCCAACAATAACCTCCAAGTTTTCGTTGGGCAATTTTGGGAGGCAGTGCCTTTCTGGCCCCAGAAAATGCGCAACATAGCTTTCTAGTTTACATGTCATTGCTGACTAAAATTGTGCATTGCATACTTTCAGTACTCAATAGGAATGTTTGGACTGTGCACTTTGCAGTTCCAATAGTCAGTCAATCTCCCAACAGCTCGGACTATGCCTTGCACAGTTTTGGCAGTCAGTCTCCCAGCGTCCCGGTGAATATTGTGCAATCTTCATAGATAGTCACACAAGTATGTAGCATGTCAATCCTCTAGTTTGTTTTTTTCTTTTTACGACTGACAGATTGATTTTCATGAGTGTTGATATGCCTCCAAGTATCACAGGTGTTCTTCTACCTCTCAGCAACATAGGTACAATGGCTTCCAGGAAAGTAGAGTCAAAGACACCATTGAGAGTGCAACTAGGGTTGGAGTCCATAAAGTGTCTATGAACTTGCCTATCTATGAAGACATCAAGTTGTTCATGGACAAGGATATCAAGATAAAATGGAAGTGGCGTCAGATCGAGCAGCACCATCAACAACAATAGAAGGTAGCAGACCTACATGCGACAAATGTAAGAGGAAGGTTGTTATAGTACAAAGGTGGAGCAAACTTGCGAGTTCTAGTAGATCCACTTATGATGAAAGAAACATTGGAGATTGATGCTATGAGTTGATGGCACAACAAGAGGATCATGCGATGGCATAAAGATAAAATGAGAAGGAGTTCTAGGTGTTGAAGTAGCAACTCAAGGAAGAATAAGATATGCACAAACAAGAGAAGGAGTTGCATCAGGAATAGGAACAATGCAAGGTGCAACATGCATAGACTGATGAAACTGTACCCATACAGGTTATAGACCTAACCTAGTAGTTGGCACAGAGTAGACAGGGTGGCTGGTGTCATTGACCACATGCATGGTTGTTTAGGAGCATGGATGTCATTGTGTGCATGCATGCAATCCCACCCATTGGCACACTCATTGAGGCGAAGAAAAGAAGAAAGTCTGATTGGAGTTGAATATGTATCTCGAAAAGTTGATGCGCATGGTCACCAGCACACACTTAGAGATCAGCACAAACACTATGCATAAGTATGTTGCTAGTCTAGTTTCACTCAAGATGATGATGTGCATGTTATTAGATGAACTGGACAAAGGATCCATATCAGTGTACCCAGATGCAACGGAGGCAAGAGTTCATTTTCAGCAGGATGTCACCATTGAGCATGGGGACACCATCACATATGACCAAGCTTGGCATCAGTTCACCATCGTCGATCACAGCAACAATTTCAAAGAATTGGTCTTACCACAAATGTCTAAGTGTTATGATAGCTTGCATGGTTTGCTCAATCCATTATGTCTCACATGGGTACATGTGTAGATTGTATGTAACATCTTGTAAAGTGGAATTCCAATGTCGATAGTTGAATGTAACAATCATAGAGTAGTTGAAGAGTCATGTGGGTAGGTGAACAATCACAAAGGGGAATGTCAAGGGTCATCCCACCCTTTTCTATTTATAGTATCTCATAACTCATTGTAAGGGCTTTTGGTCAGCCAAGCTTCTGATAGGAGTATCTTAGAGAAATCTTGGAGAGTATTGTGATGATCCTTGGCTTCTCCATAGTGTAGAGCTAGTACATCTCTTTGGAGGAGCAGGTGGAAGTGACTTTAATGTTCCGCTATCGGGACTAGTGGTTGGTCATGGTTGTATTGCATGATTGGAACTTTCAATTTTTAATATAATAGAGCCAACATGTTTCATGCATATGTTGTTATTGTTTTTAAGCTAACTTGTTTACTCTAATGATATATGTATCTATTTACTTACGCATGTATGTATACTCTCTTTTTGTATATGTATGTATGAATCTTACTTAAATGTGTTGTTGGTTTAACCATCACTTCAGATTGTTAGCGTACCTTCTTTCCAGTTTGTGATGCATCTTCACTTATGTGCTCCCTTCCAAGCCACGTGCTTTCAAACGTTCCAACGGGCACACTTATCACACTTTCCGTGTGTCAAAACTGTTCATGCACCTTCCTTGGCTTCCTATGCATGTCACACCCTTGCTACCAATAGGGACATTTTACTTTACTCTGTGTGCAACCATGGTCAAGGTGATATAGTACTACCCACTACTGGTACTCCTACACCAAATGGTCTAAGGTCTAGTTGGGAGTTCTTACTGGGGAGATCCCTTGACATGTTGGTAGGTCCAACATCGTCAACATTTATGGCACTAGAAGGAGGGCCAGATGACAAGCTAATTCCTCATCATCTATTTTGATTCTTCACACATCTATCATGGAGTTTGTTATAGTTCACCCTCCAAACTGTCTATCCAACAAAAATATCTTTCAAGTTGAGAGGGAGTTCTGGGATCACTTGTCACAAATCACATATGATGGTGAAGGTGAAGTGGCATAGCCTGAGCACTTAGATGACTTCCATGTGCTCATGGAGGGTGTGGAAAATTTTAATGAAACATAGGTCTGTTTGGTTCTCACACACACACTTTTTTACCACTAATTGCAATGGTGTGGCACACTACCTCATAACTTCGTGTACTCATTCAAGAAATTCAACGATCTAATCAAATATGTATTCCAACATTTTGATCCTGAAGTACTTGATAATTTTTTCTTAAAACAATGGAAGGCCCCGCATGAATCACCTATGGAGTTTTCAGAGCGCTTTCATCTTTTCATGTTTGAAGCTTGGAAAAGTTAGATGAAATTTTAGTATATCATGGATAGTTTTGAATATTTCCTTATCAAATCTGTCAATCCCAAAAACAAGTTTAAGCTCAAACCCCTCTCAACATACTTTGGTGATGGATTTGTGCAATCACACACGGATAGAGTCTCTTTCGAAAGTGATTGTCCTCTGTCCTCTCATCAAACAATTTCACCATCGCAGAGAGATGTGGGGGAACATGCACACACATCCATTCAACTGTCACATCCTCCCAACATCACTTCTCTTAAATTTTGTAAAGACTTGGTTCCAAACCCCATGGGTTGTCACATGTATTTCATACCTCAACCTTTGTCTTTGTATTATGATAATCCTTCAGATTTCACTGTATTTTGTTCTTCTGTTCCAAACTCTACACCTATTGTGAATGAGGATCAAGCCATTGACAGAGTTGGTGTTGCACAACCAACCTGCACTGTAATTCATGAAGAGTATGGCTGGGAGCCTAAACATCAACATGCAATGAAGGATAATATCCTTATGTCTGTGTCTCCTCTATGTTTCCTTGACATCATTGGTGATGCTTCCATCCTTGATTTTGCATATGTATCTCTGTCGAAGGATGCACCGATTGTTGATCATTCACAAAACACATCGGATGTCAGTCCATCATTCATTGTCGGAGAGGAAAAATCATTCATTGAAGATCCACTTGACTTTTCATCTGCTTTTTCTAGAAACAAAGAGGGTGAACATTATTTCTTCTCATCGACCCCTCTGTGTGATTCATAAAATCATGAGGATGTCGACAAACATCCTGAATTTTCTGATCATGGCTTCCGTGATCTTTGTACTTTTTCATTTGATCACGATGATGATTCACTCATTGTTAATATGTCTAAGGCACTGGTCTACAATGGTCTATCTCTCGATCAAGTCAGACCTCGCAGACTATCGAGGCACTTGAACCCAAGCTCATGGTTAAGTCAGGTGATTGTTGTCCTGAGATTGGTTTCACTTCTAATCAGGAAATTATTCGAACACCCAAGGCTACTCATCACTCATCTGCATGCATTGAAGATCAATATCACACACATATTTCACTTCCTCCACTAATACTACATGATTCCATCACTCACGTGTTGGAGGAATCTTATACAACAAGCACACTTGTGCAATGTAAGTGGTATAACTTTCTCATATTTGCTTGCATGTCACAGTCAAAAGAATGTGTACACTTAACATCTACATGCAGTGTTGCATAACATCATGGTAAGTCCACGGATTTCATGTCATGCACTTGCACTCAAGTATGTTCTGTGGACATTTTTAAACTTAGAGCTTGTTTGTCTTCATTGTTATATCTTTCTTTTTTTCTGGTTCACACAGCTATGCTGATCGTGAACCATGCCTTCACCAAAATGGGTCGACCAATGTGTTGGTGGCTACATTGGAAGTATCACTTCACGTAAGCAGGCCCATGCATTGTTAGCTTAGGAGTAGGAGTAGTGTTTGATTTTGTTTGTTTTCTTTCTTGCTTGTATGCTTACTTGCTTTGCTTATGCATTTACTTCTGCTTTTGATTTATTTTGTGTTGTTTTCTTGTTTATTTCCATAGGTTAGTTTCGCATGGAACTGTGTTCAACTCTTGAAACAAGATGGGTAAAGTATAAGAGGACTTGTGCAGCTATTGTACTTGGTTATCTATAATCTTGTTTATGTATGAAGAACTTGTTATGTTCAGTCCATGATACATCGATGAAAAATACGTATTGTCTGAAGTGAAGCTTGGTGAAAACACAACACTTGCATGCTAACTAGTGTCACCTACTCTAGTTGGTTTTTTTTGGTTAATCCTTGTCAGCTCAGTCAAGTAGAGTGAGATGAGGGGGAAAACCTTAACAAGCATGTTAGATGTATATCCAAACTACTTCTCTAGAGGAAAATCCTCTTCTGCTCTCAATAAGTCGGGATCCCTCTTCTGCCTCTGAAATGGATAAGTTCTACGCATAGATATGAAAATGAAAATGTAAAAGTGTGGAAACCAAGACGAACAAAGAAATGAATAATATTTCTAGAGGTGTTAGACTTTCTTTTCATGAACAAGGTCCATTTGGAAAGCTAGATTTCTACTAGTGTGTCACTAAGTGTTGTAGCAGCTACAAGAACCCTCCAAACTTTTACCTTAGATTCGTTTTGGAGCCTCCCTATTGGCTTGATGGGCCCTGACCCAGGTTTAGAGTTAAGTTGCCAAGCAAATCCCTATACTATTGGCCCTTTCAGCATCAATCCACGAAGCATGGACTAATGTCTCACTCAAAGTAGTATGGGGGGATGCAAGAACCAAGTTTCCACTCCCTGAGATGGTAGTGATGTCACTTTTAGACCTTCACTCTACCTTCACACAGATTGATAATCCCTTTAGGGCTTATCAATGTACTTCTCTTATTCATCCTTGAAGCCTTCGCAAAAGTCTCTGATCATCCTTCGCGGACCCTAAATAGCCAATTCAAATGCTTACATGCCTCTGTAATTATCCTTACTTCTATGTTTACCCCGATTAGCTTAAGTATTGGTTAACTTCAACATGAATTATGATTATCATGCATAAACAAGTATTCTTACTTGCATTCACATGACAAAGTAAAATACATATATTCATGCATCAACATAGCATTAATTCCTAAACCCAGTATTCAACATAACATAATTGCAACAATCATAACAGAAGTAAAATAACTCAGACACAGATACCTCTAGAATAATTCTCTTTATTGATGATTCAAATCTTTAGTACATACTCTCACTTCCCTATGCACACAACTGCAAGGATGTATGCACTCAACTACTTACTTCTACAATAGGCATCTACATACTCAGTTGTAGAACCTCTTCCTATGCTAAGACTCTTCACTATTAGCTCTCCCAAACCCAAAAACTTACTTAGAACTATAGCAAAAATTTCCCTAGACTCTTCAAAGACTCCCCTTTTTATATGATCCCATGGTCGTCGGACCAAGGGCATATCTCATCAAGCCAACACAAGCTACCTAAACTAAGGGCAGAAACCCTTTTGAATATTTACATCTTCACGCTCCATGACCACAAAATGTGGAGACTTTATATTCTTTATACAAAACTTGGGCCTTTAGCCCCAAAACTTGGGCTTTTAACCCCAAAATTGGCCCCAGGGGACCCGTTCCCAATAGGCCCCCAACACAAATCTGGTGACTTGCCCTTGAGTTACTCTATTGGTGTGAATATCTTGTCACAAAGACCACCCATCTCCACCTGTACCACTACAAATTCGATGTTGCACTGTGTTGCTGCTTGCTTCACCTGCTCAACCAACTTCTCCATTGATGGCCCTACACTGTCTGCTTGTATTTTTTGTTTTGCCACCTGTAGGCTGGACAATGTCCCTTCAATGGAGATAGTGATTACATAGGCTTCCTCCATATAAGGCCCCAATCTGGCCTTCAATACTACCTCCTTGCGTTGAGCTGCATCCACCTGTTCTTTAAGTGCCTATGCTTCCTCCAGCTTCGCTAACCTTTGTGTGATGGTGATGATGTGCGTCGTCTCTTTAACCTCGTAATATCTACATTGCAGCTCCCACACCTCGGTTTCCAACCTCTACACATTGGGATCCTTCTATAGGCTGGTGACTACTTTGAGCGACTGCTTGAAGAGTGCAGTTCAATCATTTACTATGGCATCTATAGATACTACAACATCTTTGATAGCAATTGTGCACTACACTTTAACCTCTGGTGGAGTCGAAGGCTGGGCCGTCAACTTGAGCTCTATAATTTTAAGGTTTAGTTCAAATTTAACCTTATCCAGCTCTCTTATCGCTTCACACACTCCGACAGCGAGCTTCCAAATTCTCACATCCACTAGCGCATCTTCAGGAATATCCATCTCTGGAGTAGTCCTACATGCCTCATCCACCACCTTGGTTATGTGCTCATTATTTTCCATGATGGTCTTAAGAAGATCAATTGCAGAATTCTTTTATATAGCTAATTGAGCATTGTTCACCTTCTACTCACTGATAACATTCAGGGCATGCTTTTCCCGAGCCTGAAGTTCTGCGATCACACCACCTTGTAGGGTGTGAAGGGCTTCACTTTGAAGCGCAACCAAATTTAGCCCAACCCTCTCATGGGCGCTAACAGTGGCCCTTTCAACTTCTACTTCTATAGTCAACGCTCCATCTGGTAGCACTATTGCACAAGGATCTAGCATGCATACCATTTCTACTACCTCTAATGTTCCAAGCACCAAACTGGTTGACACCATGTTGCTTCGCCCCACACTAGTATGTACTTGTGATGCCTGGATCTGCAACTTTTGCATACCAATTTGAATGGAATCCAAGACATGCTTCTAGTACTATTCAAACGGTTGCAGCAGTTTTGCAGTCGCATCCCTCACCGTATCACCAATGTCATTCAAATCACCTTCTATCAAGGGGATTGGGTTGAGGGACGTTTTGTTGACCTTAGACTTCTTTTGCAACCCTAATTTCTCCTGCTCCCTATTGCACTTAACCTAGAATGGAGTAGTATCTGGGTTTGCGCCTCCCTGTTCGGATCACTATTGTTCCTCTTCTGTCTCTAAGGAAGGAGATTTTTGACTCCTGTCAGAGTCGTGCTCCTCCTCTTCTTCCTGCCCTTTTGTCTACTTTTTGGTAGCACGATTTTCTTTGGCTTTGTCCTTAGCCTCTTTCTTCCTCTTTTCGACCAACTGTTCCATCTTTAGTCTCACCTCTTCCTTCTTACACTTCGTTGTAGACTTACTAGACCTAGCTGTCTAAGGTCGTGTGCCACTCTACTAACCACCGGTAGAGGACTGCTACAATTGCATCGGTTGTGGCCAGGTATGAAAGGTCATACCACTTTTGATCAAGTTCCTTCCGCACTCGCATGGAGACACAATGGAAGTCTACCTTAAACTCCACATACTCTGCAAATTATTCGAAGATAGTCAGTGATAACTGCAGTTTGCAATTGATGGCCATGTTGATACTCATCTCCATCAAGATCCAAAATATCTTGCTATCTTTGACCCTTTGGGGGTCTTTGGTGGCCCAGAGTGTAGGCCTCGGCTTGGGAAACCTTGGAGATTTGGGTACCTCTGCAGGTACTTCGACATTTGCTATCTTTGGGGAAACTTCCTCAAGTTCCATTTCTACCTCCATGGCAACTCCCTCAGCTGCCATTGCTTTCCAACACTCACAGCTTCTGTGGGCACTGACATGATGCTAGACAAAAGCTCCTACATTTACTTTGGCAACCTCTCAAACTCTAAACTTGCTATCAAAGCTTCAAATTTCTCACAGTTCATATGCGCCTGAGAGTTCAACACCTTAATTCTCAAAATTCCAAGTGTTTTTCATTGGGCAACCATCTATAATTTATATGCATTTTCAAATTAAAATCCGACCGTTCCTCCCAAAATTCGTTCGTAAATGCTAGATTGGTGCCAGATTTTCAAAGATCTTGCCCTTAAATTCTGACTTAAATGTCACCCTCGCACTCCATTTAGCCATTTTTTCATTGTCAAATCGTGAAGAGTGACCATAATTGCCACTTTATGGAAGCCCTTCATGGTCCCTTCTTCGATAACATAGATTCATGCATGTTTCTGCTGACATTGTGGCATTCCTTCATTCCGCGCATTACCCCAACCATGTAGCTCTACAACATAGGTAGTGTAGCTTATAATCTCACACCTCCTCTCAGCTGCTTAGAGTGCTAAGATTGTGCTTCCATCATGTAGTCATCTAGCCAGATCACCAGTGTATGGCTTCAATTGGTTTCCATTCACTTTTCTTAAGAAGGGTTCCCCATTTAATTTTACCAACTAAACTTCTCGACTATCGGTAATCTCCTAGATGACATATGGCCCAAACCAATGCATCCTAAATTTTCCTAGAAATTTATCAAACTTGCTATCATATAATAAAAATAAATCATTTGCCTTGAAGGTGTGCAATTTGATGTGCTGATCGTGCCATGCCTTTTCGTGCCCCTTTTGAACTTGTTGATTGAATCCAACTAGAAATCTATCCCCTTCAAGCTCTGTTAGCTGCACGAGCCTCTCCTCTAGGGCTTCGCGATCCACCATTCCTGTGAATGTTGCTATGCATAGACTAGGTACAATGTCTTCCATTTGCATCACAACTTTAATGCGATAAACCATCCTGAAAGGCGTTTGTTCAGTTAGCTTCTTACAAGTTGTTCTGTAAGCCCATAGCACCGCAGGTATGCACACATCCTAGTCATTTCCTTGTGTATTACAAACCTTCGTCAACACATTTTCCAGTATCTTATTAAACACTTCTATTGTTCCATTAGCCTGTGGATGATTTGGCGTGCTCTTATAATGGTAAACTTGAAATTCCTTTATCGTCGTGGTGATCGTCTCATTAAGAAAATGTGTATTGTGATCACTCATTAAAATTTTTGGACAACCAAACCTTGTCAACACATACTAAAAGATGAATTTTGTTGATGTCATGCTTGTATAGTCCTTCACAGGCTACACCTCCACCCATTTATTTAAGTAACTAGTTGCGGTGATGATGTGCCGCACACCCATCTTCTTTCCTAGAGGCTGAATTGGTCCCCCAAAGTCAATTGCCCACTTCTCAAAGGGATGTAATAATATCTACAAATTCAGTGGAAGCTCATCCCTCCATGAGGGTTTTCTAGTCCTTTGGCATGCATTGCATGCCCTATAATACATTTTTGAATCCTTATGTAGTGTCAGCTACCACAACCCAGCATATAAAATATTCTGTGTTTTTTCCTTGCCTGCATAATTCTCTCCTGTAGCTCCCCCATGAGCCTTAGTGATGATGCTATTTCGTTCAAACTCTGGCACATAATGTTGCAATATTTCATCTGATCCCATTTTGTACAAGTGTCCTACAATGACAAAAAAGTATGTCGCACGCACCACTAGTTCCTTCTTCTATTGACTTTTATATCCTTCTGAAGTTGTTCCTGTTGTTAGGAAGTTTATAAGTGGCTGTCCACGATGTTCATTGCAAAGATCTATGCATTAGGTAGTCCTTCCTCAAAATTAGTAGGCTCTTCTCCAGTTTCAATGTGCGACAGATGATCTGGTCCCATATTCAATCCTCCTGGTTTCACAATGGCTTCAAAATAATATCCTTGAAATAGCAACAACTATCTTCATATCTTCCCCCCGAACACAGGCTTGTTGACCAAGTATTTCAATGCAGAATGGTTTGTATACATCTTAAAATGTCTGCCTAATAGATAATGCCTAAACTTCTAGAGTGCGTACACCATAACTAATCCTTTGCGCTCTGTCATGGAATATTTTTTCTCAGCTTTGGACACCTTCCTACTTGCGAATGCTATAGGATGATCCAAGTCCCCTTCACCAGCCTATGTCAGTACTGCTCCTAGTGTAATACATGATGTTTCCACATACACATGAAATTCCTTCTTCCAATCCAGGAAGACTAGGATCGATGCGGTGACCATTTTCTCCTTTAACACGTCCAATCTCTTCTAACATTCTTCATTCCAATAGAACATAACATCCTTCTTTAACAGTTTTTCCATCGGTGCAGTGATCTAGGCATAGCTCTTGCTGAATTTCCTATATTATCCCATATGTCCCAGCATTGCGTGCAGTTATTTCACAGTCCTTTGCACCTCCAAATTGATTATGACCGTGATCTTCGCAGGGTCTACCATCAAGCCTTGTCTGCATACTGCATGACCCAAAAAGATCCAGAAAGGGACACAAAACAAACATTTCTTCAGATTGAGCATGATCTGGTACCTCCGACATGTATCTAGCATCAAGCACAGACTTGCCACATGGCGATTTACTAATCCAAACACTGTCCAATCATCAAAGTATACCTCCAGAAATTTATGAATGAAGTCCCTGAACATTGCGATGACTACGCGTGAAATGATCCTCAATGCATTCTTTAGCCTGAAAGGCATCATAGTATACTAGAATCATCCCCATTCAGTCGCGAAGGTCATCTTACTTATATCCTCCGGCGCGATCTTGATTTGATGGTACCCTGAGAACCCATCAGTAAACAAATATGCTTCTTGGCTGGTAACATTATCCCACACCTAATTGGTGAACAAAGTTGGGAAGGGATCATGCACGCAGGCATCATTCAACTTCCTAAGGTCCACATAAGTCCTTATTTCATCCTTGCGCTTCTTTTCCTAAACTACTATTGGGCTCACCCAATCAGATTCTTCCATTGGTTCAATAATACCTGCTACAAGCATTTTATCCAACTCTAAGTGAACCTTTTCTTTATACTTTGGATTGAGGTGGTAAGGTATTTTCTTCACAGGCTTCACATCTAGTTTTAGAGTGATCTTCATGACACCCAAATGTCCTATTATCCCTTTCAGATATGAAAAATTCGTGGGGAATAGATCCTAATATTCACGGAGTAATTGGTGACCTTATCTATTGTCGCATCAGCCCAGTAGTCCCCAATCCTTGCAAAATTCGGCTCTGCCTCCATGGCAATGTTCACCTATCTAGTTTTGGTCAGATCAGTTATGTCTAGGTTCTCTAGTTTCATTCCTTCAACTTCGTGGTGACCTTTAGTCTCTGAAATATTAATCTTCTTCAGTTCTTCGTCTTCTTCCTTCATTGTTACATTGTAGCACTCTAGTGCGTGGCTCAACCAAGTAGTCCAATTAGGTTGAATCAAATCTAGAGGATCCTATGGTACCCTGAAGATCACTTCCTTAACCTTGTACAATGCTTCTTCGATACATTCAAACCCATCCTCAAAGTTGAAAGTCATCAAAAATACTTGGCACAAAACATCCCATTCTTCAGTGCCATGGTAGAGTTCCGTCTCGAAGTACCAATTCATTGGTATAACATCCAACGTATGATAAAATAGATGTACCCACTCTGGCTAATGCTTCACTCTATATGCTTCAGTCTAAATAGCCAAATGGTCACACAGATCATTTCTCCCATGATACTTTTCTATTAGCCACACTTGTGGGTGACCAACCTGCACTCTCATCATTTTTCCGTATACGTGCCAATCATCAAAGCTATATTTATGTGTGCCCCACCATATCATAAGCATAACACGCAATGCCTTGTACAAGGCCTAGAAGCTATGCTTCTCTGGCACTTCTCTCTCAAATGCATCAAAAGGGTGATCAACATTAGTTAAACCATCATAGTAAGGAAAATTTCTTACCTCTGATGATACACAGCGTAATGACTTGGTCATCATATTAGAGCGTAGCGTAGGTACTTCATGTAGTTGATTCTGCCAGTGCTCCAACACTTCATCTGAATCTGACATGCAGGAACTTTTGCGGTCCCAGGCAATATATCCATCTATTTTTAAATTCACCCAGTCCTGATGTCACGTCATTATCTTATAAATCTGGTCCAAATCGTCATCACTTTCATAATCGTGCACTGGTTCACTATAGCGTGGTCCTTCTGTAGCGTCCAAGGGCACCACTACATGAAGTGATTTCTTCTCAAATATCATCTTTCATTTCTTCATATTGATTACCCCATTCATGTCAGTGGCCTAATCAATCCCAAGGAGCGCAGGGTAGGGATTGTTGTCATCCACAATTTTTATCACTTCAAAATTAGCTAGTGCGCTCACGTTTCAATATCAATTGTTACCCCTTGCAACCTCCCCATTGGGATTATTTTATGCCGATTCACCATCCTTGACTGAATCAGAGACCAATATGGTGGAGGTCTCCCCATTCTCTTCCATGTCTATTTCCGTTTCCGGCCCCAAATCTAAAATAACTTGATCCATCTCATATTTGCCTATCTGTGTAGTAAGCCTCATCTCACATCTAGTTCTTGCCTTATGCTTACCAATATTTCTAACCATGCATGGTTTTTCAATAGAGTTTTCCTTCCTAGTGCACCTATTAATCAAATCCTATAGTCCCTTCACAACCTTGCTATTGCGTAGCGGTTTCATATAGGTCTCCAAGAACGTGGTAATCGTGGATGGGTCCATTTCTTCAACTGACTTCTCCTGACTCCCTGAGGTAGAGGCCTCAGTGAAATTTTTTTTGCTTCCATAAATGTTTCTTTTGAGCATTCTAGATCAAACCTAGTATCCTTTTCTAGTGCTTTGCGGACCCACTCACCTTATTCAGGTTGCTTCCCCTTATCTTCACCAGTCGTCACTCCACTCCGTAGCATAATATTTACCTTAGGATCTTCCTCGTGAGGCTCAACCCTCATCATCTATAGCTTCTAAGTCGGTTGCTGATGCAACGCCCCCTTCCCGCATATCTTAGCTAACAATATAGTGCAATCCTTCGTTGCATGGTCAAACTGAGTACAATAGCAGCATGACAAACATGTCAGATTTGGGGAGTCTTGCATGTAGTGTCCTGGTCCTCCATAATTGTAACAAATAACCTACCCTCAACCTATACCAGGTCCTACTCCAACTCATCCTCGTCCACACCCCTGATACTCACCTCATGCTCCTCCAGCACCTTGGTCTACAGGCCGTGTTTCTGCCTGCACCCTCTATGCAAGTTTCTTGTCCATCATTAATTCGTAACTCTGGAAATTTTGATCATGATGACCCACTAATTGACACAAGTTGTAGAAGAGTTGTTGCGGTGCCTATATGAATTTTTGCAGCAAATGGAAATTATCTGTCACATGTTTCCCAGCTACCTGACAAATAGCACACCATATCATGGACCTTGTACTTGGCCCTGCTACAGCTTCTAGCCTCAAAGGAATTGGTCCTCCTACTGCAACATAATTAAAAAAAATTGGATAGTGATCTTTGTCATGCCCCTGACCTTTGCATTTCAGGTAGTAAATCTCTTCATGTTCCTTTGGCCAAATTGTTCTATCTTTCTTTAGACTCTACATTTCGATGCAAAGATTCTGCAACTGTGCATGAATCTCCTGAACCCCTAGATTAGCATCTTGCATTGGTGTCTCATGCAATCTCATCGCAATTTCCAGAGCATCCTCTGGGTCCCAATATTTTGTTGTGATAGTGTAACCCTTAGATGAGGCAAGAGCGAGGCCACAAATGATTCAGAGTGCTGCCCATTGGTTAGATTCATGTTAGCCTCATGGATCGTACAATTCAATCTTTGATCCAAACCCCATGGTGTCTCACCATGCTTCATCATGATCTCTTTGAATCTCATAGTTAATTGCGCTTCAGACTTAGGTCTACTAAAATCCTTATTCAGCGTAGTTTGGATATCTGCCAATGCAGACATCGAGTTATCAGTGCAGTACTTAATGTACCACGTTAGTGTGCAGTCCTGCAAAGAACTAACCAACATTGCTTTCTTCATTTGATCATCCGTGATACCTTGAGCTTTCCATATAGCCTTTGTGATGAGAAAAAACTAGTCTGGATCTTCATTCCCCATGCCCTTGAACATAGGTACATTTACAGAGTTCACGATATTGAACGGTAGTGGAGGTGGCGGTGGTGTAGGTAAGGGTGTAAGCGGTGGAGGTGAACATAAAGGCAGTGTGGGTGGCTAAGGTATTCGTAGGAGCCCCTGTATTATTAACTGAAAAACACTCTGCAAAGAATAATGTGATGTTCCCTCATCATCACTCAGAGGAGGTTCAATCAACGGGCCATATTCAGCGCCCTTTTTTCTTCTGCTCCTAAAAATCCTTCCACTTTGTGTATCCCCAAACATCATGGTAACTGCATAAACAACTTTTCACATAATAGCATCTTAATCCAAGTATTTAAAGACCTTAAATACTTACCTCACAGTCCTTTGAAGAAGCGCAACTCTACTTCGCTATAACTGACCAAAGTATTAGATGCAAACTCAATCACAAACCCTCCTGTGATATGACTGAGCCAATGATTGATAATGTACATGATCTTATCTTCAAAGGTTTCCAAGCTCTGCACTAACTACGGGGTCCAAACTATTGGACCGTCAAGCCTCCACCTTCCTTGGTCATCTGCCAATTTAGCGATCCACTAATACAACTTGATTGGGAAGGAATAGAAGAAGATCTTATGTATTTCTGTGTACAAGTATCTATCCAACCATTGTTCTTTCGTCAACCATAGATTCCTATTTTCTTACGCTATGAATTCATGGATCTTTCTATCCAACCAGTCTTTGGTCTCTTTCTTAGTTGGATTCCAATGATATGACATCACACATCTCATTATGGAGATCCTAGTATCAACAATGGAACCATTTGTTGGATTGATGTGCCTTGACCCAGGTTCAACGTTAAGTAACCAATCAAATCCCTACACTATTGGCCCTTTTGGCATCAATCCACAGAGCATGGACTGAAGTCTCACCTGAAGCTACATGGGGGGATGAAGGAACCAAGTTTCTGCACCCTAAGATGGTTGTGATGTCGCTTTTAGACCTTCACTCAGCCTTTGTGTAGATCGATAAGCCCTTTAGGGATTATCAATGTACTTCTCTTATTCGTCCTTTAAGCCTCCACGGACATCTCTGATCATACTTCCCAGATCCTAAATATCGAATTCAGATGGTTACGGGCCTCTGTAATTATCTTTACTTCTGTTTCTACAATGATTAGATTAAGTATTGGTTAACTTCAACATGCCTTATGATTATTGTGCGTAAACACATATTCTTGCATTCATATGAATAAGTAAAATACATAGATTCTCACAAAATTATAACATTAATTCATAAACCCAATATTCAACATAACATAATCACAACATTCATAATAGAAGTAAAATAAATCAGACAGAAATATCTTCAGATTAATTCTCTTTATTGACGGTCCAAATCTTTAGTACAAACTCTAAATTCCCTACGCACATAACTGCAAGGGTCCACGCACTCAACTGTGGACTTCCAGCCTAGGCCTCTATGCACTCAGCTACAGAGCCTCTTCCTACGCTAAGACTCTTCTCTCTTAGCTCTCCCAGACCCAAAAAATTACTTAGAACTCTACCAAAAACTGCCTTAGACACTTCTAAGACTCCCCTTTTTATACAATCCCATGGTCTGTGGACCAAGGGCGGATCTCATCAAGTTGACACAAACTATCTAAACTAAGGGCAGAAACGCTTTTTTATTGTTTACATATTCACACTTTGTGACCACAAAATGCGGAGAGTTTACATTCTTTATACAAAACTTGGACCTTTAGCCCCAAAAATTAGGTTTTTAACCCCAAAATTGACCCCAGGGGACCTGATCCCAACATTTCATACCAACCATCCTTATCATCATGGCTTGCACTATCAATTACATAGGATTCATTGATTTCTTAGCAGCTTTCCAACCTGTGTATGTTACTTCGCTTCACTCCCCTCACAGGGTGCAATTCCAGACTTGGGCTACTTGCTAGCTGAGAAACTCCCTCTGAAAATTGTGAAATTCTAGAGGGGAACCAACCTTCCACCCAAAAACAGTGAAAATCTATTGGAAATATTGCTATGCTCCAAAATTTCACAGAGCAGTCGGATAGGGTTCCTTGGAAAAGCTACGCAATCTGGCCCAACACTGCAACTCAACCCAGAAATTGCACAAATCTATTGGGTATCGTGCTGGGCTAGGAAATTGTGTAATGTAATCATATAGTCTTCCTTGAGAAAATTGTGCAACATGGCCCAACACTATAGCTCAGCCTATAAATTGCGCAATTCTTGGTAGCAGTCACTTGCTCCTCCCAAAAATTGTGCAATCCCTCTGGGACAGCCAACCGAGTTCCTCTCAGAAATTGCGCAAATCCTTGTCTCAGTCAAGCAGTCTATTGCATGTGCCTTCAAATTCGCCAGTTCCCTCCGGGACCAAGAAAAATTGATTTTCATTCATGGGTTACTCTTCTCGAAATAGAAAAAGGTAGCATGCAAAAGTTAACATGAAAAAGTCATCCCTAGATTTGAGGGATCTAATTTTAGAAGTTGGAGGTTAAATGCATAGATTGTTTTAGAAACCTCTAGCCAAGTGTCACTTTCTCCTATATTTATGGCATGCATGTCATAGCTTCGATTTTATCAAAACTCATGAATTATATATTTCAGAGCTCATTCCTCACATCAACCTTGTAGCTTTGACATCCCACATTCCATCAAGGAGTCTTCAACAATTTCAGCTTAGTTATTTCAGGGTATGCCTGCTTTTCATGTCTTGCACTACATTTCTATAAATTTTTATGTTTCTCTTTGTGTGAGTCTTGTCTGCTTGATTTGAATGAGTGCTTGCTATCGTTTTAATGTATGTTAGCTTGTAGAAGCACCATTTCAGTTTTTTTTTGCATCTCACTATTGTCGCATGCATGACACTATTTTTGCAATGACAGTCGTCATTGCGATGGCCCATTTCAAGCACATGCATTTGTTCCCATTTTTAAAATCTTGTACTTGATGTTTGCATGCATGATCATTCACTTTTGTTTACACTCCGTATCACCATGCACTCAGACTTCTCATGTTTTCAGTCGTCTGTCGGTGGGTCTGCGATATCTTAGCCCAGACCTTGCCTTACCCAGCTAGCATTGTGCATTCCAGAAGTGAAGGCTTTGCCTTCCCTCTAGAAATTACACAACTTTTTCCAACCACTAATCTCCAGGCTTGCATTGCACAATTCTAGGATGTAGTACCTTGTTGGCCCCAGAAACTGGGCAATCCAGTTTTCTAGTTTGCATGTCACGACTGACTAAAATTGTGCATTATGTAGTTTCATTCCTCAGTAGGCTAGGCTGGACTATGCGTTGCACAGTTCGAGTAGTCAGTGAGCCTTCTGATAGCCCAAAATATACCTTGCATGGTTTTGGAAGTCAGTCTCCGAACCTCCTGGTTAAAATTATGCAATCTTCACAGACAATCACACATGTATGTTGCATGTCAGTCCTCTAGTTTGTTTTTGTTTTTTGAATGACATATTGCTTATTATGAGTGTTTCTATGTCTCCAGGTATCACAGGTGTCTGTTTGCTTTTCAGTAGCACATGTACAATGGCTTCCAAGAGAGTAGAGTCAAAGACACCATTGGGAGCGCAACTAGTGATGCCATCGATCAAGTGTCTATGAACTTGCCTATCTATGAAGACATCAAGGTGTTCATGGAAAAGGATATCAATATGAAATGGAAATGAAATCACAACGAGAAGCACCATCAACAGCCGTAGAAGGTGGTGGAACTTCATGTGACAAATGAAAGAGGAAGGTTTCTGACAGTACAGAGGTGGAGAAAAGTTGCAAGTTCAAGGAGATCCACTTATGATGAAACTTTGGAGATTGAGGCTATGAGGTGGCGATGTGATAGGAGGATTGCACAAAGCAATAGAGAAAAATAGAGAAGGAGTTGTAGTAGGAATAGGAACATCATGAGGTGTAACATGCACAGACTGATGAAACTGCACCCATACAGGTTATAGACCCAACGTAATAGCTCGCACGGAGCGGACAGGGTGAGAGGTTCCATCGATCACATGCAAGGTTTTTCAGGAGCATGGATGTTGTTGTGCACATGTATGCGATCCCACCCACTGGCACACTCACTGAGGTGAAGACAAGAGGAAAGTCTGGCTGGAGATGAACATGTATCTCGACAAGTTGATGCACATGGTAGCTAGCACATACTTGGAGAACAACATAGAAACTATGCATTAGTATGTTGTTGGTCCAGCTACAATCAAGACGATGATGCACATGTTATCAGACGGGTTGGAAAAGGGAGCCATATCAGTGTACTAGGATGCAATGAAGGCAAGAGTTCGTTTTCAGCAGGATGTCACCATTGAGCGTGCATATACCATCACAAGCGACCAAGCTTGGCATGAGTTCACCACCATCGATCACCATAAGGATGTCGAAGAGTTGGTATTACCACAACTTTTTGAGTGTTAGTGATAGATTGCATGACTTGCTCAAGCCATTGTGTCTCATATGGATACATGTGGAGATTGTATGTAACATCTTGTAAAATGGAAGTCCAAGTGTCGAAAGTTGAATGTAACAGTCATATAGTAGTTGAAGAGTCATGAGGGTAGGTGAACAATCACAAAGGGGAATGTCAAGGGTCACCCCACCCTTTGCTATTTATAGTACCTCATTTATAAGGGATTTTGGCTAGCCAAGCTTCTATAGGAGTATCTTAGAGAAATCTTGGAGAGTATTGTAATGAGCCTTGGCTTCTTCACAGTGCAGAGCTAGTACATTTCTTTGGAGGAGCAGGTGGTAGTGACTGTAACGTTCTGCTATCGGGACTAGTGGTTGGTCATGGTTGTACTGTATGATTCGAACTTTCACTTCTTAATATAACAAAGCCAACATGTTTCTTGCATATGTTGTTATTGTATTTCAGCTAACTTGTTTACTGTAATAATATATATATCTATTTACTTACACATATATGTATAGAATATTTCTGTATATGTATCTATGAATCTTACTGAAATGTGTTGTTGGTTTAACCATCACTTTGGATTGTTAGCTTACTTGCTTTCTAGTTTGTGATGCATCTTCGCTCGTGTGTTCCCTTCCAAGATACGTGCTTTCATAGGTTTCCAAGGGGTGCACTCACCCCACTATTCATGTGTTAGAACTGTTCATGCACTTTCTTTGGCTTGCTACGCATGTGACACCCTTGCTACCAACAGGGACATATTACTTGCCTCTGCGCGCAACCACAGTCAAGGTGATGCTATACGATCCACTCCTGGGACTCTTACACGAAACAGTTTGAGGTCTAGTTATGACTTATTACTGGGGAGATCCCCTAACATATTAGCGGGTCCAGTACCATCAATAAGTTAATGGATTGCCTTGTTATGCAAGTGACTGGGAAAGGAAAGTTAACTCACGTTTTGTGCACGTGGAGTGGTTGTTTAGCTCTTGTGGGTTTAGTAACTCGAGAGGAAGGTAAAATCCATTTCCTTAATGTGATCTAGGATGTTGATTCAAGTCATAGTAGCCCTCAGCTCATGTTTATTGTGGCAGGTCAATGAAAGTGGGTAGATATGGGAGGGGTGTTACAAATTGGTATCAAAGCATGGTTCAAATACTTGGACTGAATGGGCCATATTCATGTTTTTATCCATGCATTTTCATGGCTATGGTTGTTTTGCATGAGGTCATTTCATGAATTTTTTGTCATCATGATGTTGTTGGTACCTTATCATGCTAATATGTTGGTTGAGATAGAGTAGGAGAAGCAAATTATTAGAATGTGGTTGCAGCACTGGACCTCGGGGTAAGAGCATATCTTCATATACATATGATATGTTGGCATGCAGGTATGTTGGTTAATGTTTGTTATATGAATTATGGTTACATACATGCTTGTCATTATATTATTGATGTGGTTACATGCATGATAGGTGTTAGCTAATTAGTGCGGTCATATGCATGTACAATGGTTAGTCATGCATGATAGTAACCTGTTGTTATATGCCTTGCGATCATATATATGATGATTATGGTCATTCCATTTAAGATATTAATGTTATATGTATTGTGCTAATATGGATGGACTTATGCCGATGGTTACAGTTATGATATTCAGGTATGAGTCGTTATATTGATATTGTGTCATACTAATCTAGACTGACTTACAGAGATGTGATAACTTTCCGTGAGATGCATTGAGGTATGATTTTGGTTATGTCGTCTATTTGGTTTATTTAACATGGTATGTTACACATTGTTTGAATGTTTGTTTAATTTCCTGATACAAGTATGTGTCTATAAGATTGCATGAAGAAATGATCTTATTTTAAGATGGTTGTACTAACACCATGTGCACTGAGACAAACGATATGCACTTGAGTGCGAATGGATGCTAGTTGTATTATTATGACTGGTGATTGTGAGTTGATTATGAAATGGTTGGTAGTATTGGTAAAGGATGGTTTCAAGTTAATATACATGATGTCTTGATCTTTGAACATGTGACTGACATGTGTGAATAGTTGCAGGGCAATATGCTGGCATCAACCTGACAAGGTAACTATTGATTTTTTTATATAACTAACAACTGGGTGATGTGATAGCACATAGTAAGACTCAAATGTAGTAAGGTAAAAGTTAAAAGAGAAGAATTGGGTGAGAATTCCTTTGACTATGTTTAGAAATCACAATTCCAAATGAATGAGTGCTTTGCATGAGTACAAGAAGTCTTCTTATCCTTGATTTTCTTTGACATTATGTGGATATGTGTTATATTCATGACCACATATTTGACAGATATAACATCTAGTATCCAGTTATGGATGGATTCGTTATGGATAGATTCGTCAAGGGATTGGAATCCCTTGAGAGAGGATATATGGGCATGTTTAGTTATAGGTTAGCATGCTAGGTACAACAAGGTAAGATAACTAGTATATTGTTATATTTATTTATACATTGATAGTTATGTGTTTATGGAAATATGATGCAAGATATTGCATAGAAAAATAAACTACTATGAAATCTTTAAGAAGGATCGGGTTGAGCTTTCCTTTGGAAGCACTAGGAACCATGGGGTTGAGTCATGGTGTTTGTTGCGAGTTTTGTGCTTTCATTTTTTTGTGATTTGCTTGTGCTTGATTTGCAATTTTATTTATGTATAGTATATGGCCATACCACTTTGTTTGTAGTGTTGTATTGCTATTGGTTTTCTAAGGTTTTATTCTCCTTTATTTCTTGTTCTTGTCTTTTATGTTTTGAGAGTTTTGGGAATTGGTTGGGAAGGAGGAAGTTAATGGAGCTCGAGGAGAGCTATGTGGTACCCAACAGGTAATGCAAGACTCAAATTTAGCTTGGTGCATGTATAAGGGAAATTGAAGGCAAGAATATGATAACCAATTGAACTAGTTGGGTCCATTGAGATAAATGGACAGTGGCAGGACAAATATGAGAAAGGTAACAAGAAAGGTAAAGTAAATGGATTTGAGGCATCATATGCTTTGGCTACATTGGGAATTGTTGTTCTCAATGTTGTGCATGAATAAAGGGAGTTCTCTTAAACTTGATCTGATGATATCTAGTAATTGTATTGTGAACACAATTACTAGATATCATAAGATCAAGTTTAAGAGAACTCCCTTTATTCATGCACAACATTGAGAACAACAATTCCCAATGTATTATATATATATATTCCATTGTCTAACAAGGTTGTCAAGGATCATGATTGTCTTATGCTAATGTTTATATGTATATATATGTATGTATGTCATTGTATGACAGGTCATTAGGGGTCATTCTTGTGGAGGAATGATTGCTTATGCAAGTGAATGGCATGAAGAGGTTCCTGGTTCCATGAGGAATCAAGTGGGAAGAGTAACCTTGAAAGATCTACGAGGTTAGTATTGTGTGGATGTGAATTGATATTATGTGCTTATATTATGCTTATGTTTATTCTATGATAGGTAATGTTGAGGGATACATTGGTGGAATGAATGTAGTGTGATCTGTGACATGTTGGGATAAACATGGATAGGGAAGAGACACTAGAAGCAAGGTTAGCTGGTAGAGACAGTGTGTTCTCTAGATGTGTAGTACTGGTATTGTGTACTTGTTGTATGTGAAATGTTGTGTACATATGGTTATGTGCACATGTTAGAGATGTGGTGTTGTGTACGTATGGTGTTGTGTGTATGTTGGATATGTGGTGTTGTGTACATATGGTGCTATGCACATGTTAGATATACGATGTTGTGTATAGATGGTGCTATGTACATGTTGTATATGTGGTTCTATGTACATATTGTGTTGTGTGCATGTTGTACATGTGGTGCTATGTACATATGGTGTTGCATGCATGATTATACATGTGGTTTTCTGTGCATGTGGTGTTGTGTACATGTTGTACATGTGGTGCTGTGTACAGCTGGTGCTGCGTACATGTCGTGCAAGTGGCATTGTGTATATGTGGTGCCATGTACATGTCATGCATGTGGTGTTGTGTACAAATTATGTAGGTGGTGTTTTGTACATGTGGTGCTATGTACACATTGTTCATGTGATGTTGTGTACATGTGGTGGTGTGTACACATTGTGCAGGTGGTGATGTGTACATGTGGTTCTATGTACATGTTGTGTAGGTAGTCTTGTGTACATGTGTTGTTGTGTACACATTATGTAGGTGTTATTGTGTACATGTGGTACTGTGTACATGATGTATACATTGTGTTGTACACTGGGTGTAGGAGTATGTGTTGTGTTATACACTGGGTGTAGGTGTACATGTTGTGTTGTACACTAGGCATAGGAGTATGTGTCGTGTTGTATGCCGGGTGTAGGTGTATGTGTTGTGTTTTATACTGGGTGTAAATGTATGCATTGTGTGGTACACCTTATGTGGATACATACATGTGATGTACATTGTGTGTACGTGTATGTGATTGAAGGAAAGGAATTGGGTGATTTTTGGGTATGGCAATTGATCTAGTGTGCATATGGAAAGGAAAAATAACAAAGGTAGAAGCAAAGAACCATTTGAAATATATGTATAGATATTTTATTTCTATTTTAATTATGCATTTGATCTATGATTCTAATTTATGATGGTTGCATGTGATCGATGATTTTGATTTATGATGGTGTTGAAGGCTCAAACAATCGGGTCTACAACAAGGGGGATAACCACCCAGTCCAGACCTTAAAGGAAATCCTTTCCCATTTGGAATAGTGGCTCTGACTGGGGATGATGGGACTAGTTTCCCAATATGTTTATGATGTGTGTACTAACGGGATGATGATTTTCTTTTTGAGGTTTTATGGGGTGAATGCTTGTTCTAAATCTAATCTATATTTTAACTATCATATGCAATCTATTCTAATGAAAGAAAACACCTAACTTTAAACTATCTCGGTAGTGATGTTTCACTTATGCGATCTAAAATAATTTCTAACAACAATTGATAATCTAAATCATTCAATCACCATGAGAAAAGAATCCATTAAAAATGATTGTTTTGTCTAAAAGGTTAGCCAAAAAAATTATGAGAAACATATCGCATAAGAGTTATTCATATATTCAACATAAAAAAGTAAGTTATCACCATAGAGAAGTGCAATAATGACAACTAAGCATTCAGACTTTCATATATCAATAACTAAAAATAATTTATTGCTTGGCACATAAGTAAAAATTATCAGGAGATAAAAATACCATTGGTAATAAGTTCTACTCATGAGCTACAACAATATAGATTTATCTTCAAATCCCTCAACATCCACTAAGAGTATAAAAGTGCATTTCAGTAGCAGATATCAAAATCATATAAAAATAAATCTTGTTGCATTCATTTTATCAAAACGTCCTTAGTGGGGGGCAAACTACACGTTCTGAAGAATTTTTTTTATTATAAAACTCTAGACCCCTCTTTAAATGCATGAGAGGGGTTGAAATACTATAATGAAATCTAAAAATAGATATTACAAAAATAGATAAGGAGGTTTAAACAACCTTCCTCATTTTAAGCAAAAATGAACTAAAATAAAATTAACTATATCTATGATAAATCCTACATCTGATCCTTTAGATTGCAAATGTCCAGCATTGGTTTCAAGGGCGTTGGTTGGCCGACTTCAACTCTTAACTGTCCTGCAAATATGACGTGGGCTAAAGCTGGCACTCTCTTCTCGGCAGAGGTTATGAGGCATTTCAAGGTCATCCATTGCCTATGTGGCTTTACCAGGTACTGCCAATATGTGTTCTAGTTAAACCTGTTTATCTGTTTAATCGACTTCCTTTTCCTCTGCTATCTGTTTCCACCTTGTTTGAAGCTATTGTGCCTTTGGGAGGAAGCCTAGGGTAGTCTCTGATATCAAATTGGACTTGTGCAAATTTTCATTTATGAACTCAATGACATTGTTTGCTACTGTCGCTATGTCTTCCATCACTTGTTCTGCTTCTTTAAGCCGGGAATCCCATTTCGTAGATAACATTTCTTTGTGTAATTCATCGATTCTGGGAAATTCTGCTCTTTTCCCTTCTTCTTATCTCTGCCAGTTCAAGAAGTCTAAAAACTTCTTAAAAATTGAATCATAATAAAGTCATAAATCTATGACTTGATTTGTAATATTATCGCTTGTTTAGCAATGGGAATTCCATTGCGAGATCTTCTGGCAGAGTATTTATTCCTGTTGCAAGAGCTAGGCATTAAGAGTGAGTGCTTCTGTGATAAGCTCCCCAATTTTTGGATCCTCCTTATGTAGTTCTATCATAGACTATAATTGTTCTTCTTTATTGGCCAAATTTCTTTGATGATTCAATTGCATTTGCTGGAAGTCTTGTTGGAGTTTTATTAATTATGTTTCTACTTCTTGACTGATGCTTACTCACTATAGTTGTTGTTGTAAAGACAAAATCCTATACTCCTTCTCTTTTAGTAGCACTTGAAATTATGTTTCTTTATCAATTGTTGCCGAAGCGTATGCTCCTATGATCTAAGAGAACCTAGTTAGATTTTCTGATGGGCTTGTAGTTGGGTCCTTCCAAAGAACATCCAGAGTTTCATCCTATGGAGCAAGCATGACATCAATATTTCTTTTCTTCCATTTCCTTCTGATGACAACATTAGGTTGCAGGCTATAAAATATGTCTAGAGGAGGAATCTTCTCTATCTTTAGTACAATTTCAAATGACGGAGCAACAGAAATATGCTTCGTTTCCTGAGTATTAATAGCCCCTTCTACCACCATTTTTGTGGATTTCTCTCTTAGTTTTGTCAGTGGCTCTGCACTTTGTTCCTCAGTGTTGATTAACCTATTCAAATTCTCTTATTCCCCTTCTAGATCCACTACAAGCGACTTTGTTAGCTTTGTAAGGGGATTGGGAACTTCAGCTTGTTTCGGGGAAAAGACCTACTGGTCAGGGTTTTTTTTAGATTGAGTTGTGTCTTTAATTGACCCCTTATTTCTGTTGTGTTCACTCTTGGACTAATCATCAGAATTTTCAGCTGATTCCTTTTCAAAATTTGATTTAGACTTCTCTTCTTTTGAACTTCCACTTACCCTTACCAGTGATTTGTGCATTTTTCCAAGTCTTCATTCTCCTTGGAAAACTTTTCTACAAACTCCTTATTGTAGCTAGCTTTGTGTTCTCTCTAGTGATACATACATCTCAAACTGTTAGGGTAAAAAACCCCATGACTTGTTGAATGGCCGTCTTAAATTCCCTATTAGATATATCTGCATGATATATAATCCATTTCACCATATCAGTGTAGGGGAGTATCTTCAGCCCCGTAGCAATATAGTGTAGAAACGAACATGCAAGCTCCATTAGGGACACTTCAGAAGAGCCACGTCCATCGGCCATAACTGTAACCTTCATAATTCTCAAGTTTTCCTCTTCTAACAATTGGTACATGGCTTCCTAGGTAGATATCTCTGCGTCCCTAGTACAAGTGGTGTCTGTGAATAATGGAGTCATTTCTGTTTTCTCAGATGCAGGTGCTTTGCCTTTCTTCCCCATTTCATCGTGTATTACGCTCTGTGTACTCTTCCTGAAAATTGCAAGTAGAGAGCAAGGACATGATTAAGATGATAATGAATACAGGAAACATCAGTATAAAGATAAAAATAAGGTGACGAGAAAGCTTTAATTCTAAATCATATAAAAATATATAACCTTGCATCAAATGGTCCTTTACCATGATCTGAATCATTTTTTAATAAATGACCACTAATGGACTGTTAAGTTAAAATTTAATGTTCATAAGTTTTACATTGAACGATGAAAAGTACTATAACTCTGAGCCCTTTGATCTGCGATCACAATTTCACAAAAACCTGCTATCATTAAAAATCATCATTTCGTCGGGTAGCTACGAAATGAAATTTGCGAGAGGCTTATCGCATTTTGCAATATTTGGGCATTTTACATAAAGTAGTGTCGCGGAATTTGGAATTTGTGATGTGATGAGGTTGTAAGACTTTGTGATCTCGCATTCTCACGGATCGCATTTTCAAGGAGTTGCTTTTATAAGAGATGCCCGATGTGATCTTTTGCAATGCGATAATATCGTTTTAAAATTGGGGTTTTCAAAGCTTCTCTTAATATTTGAGACTTTCCGCTTATAAAGCTTTTCTTATGTCTTGTGGTCATAGAGCATTTTTATAAGGAAACTCATAGCTTGTGATGTTTGATGCGGTTGGAGTATGAAAAGTAAATTTACATGTTTTAACAAGTTCCACTTTGATATCTTGTTTTATTTTAAGAACAAAAAGACAACATTAAATGCTAAGATTTGATTTTTTGGAAGGGTCCCCATTTATTAATGTTATTTCTAACACTAATAAAAAGGGGGGTTGTGGATGGTCACAAAAATTGGCGATTCACTTGAAAGAACTAGTGATCTCTGATGGTTTTTTTTTTTTAATTTTCTAAAACTTCTAAAATAGAAATGGTTTTGAAAATGAAACTTTAGTGTAGAAATATATGGTAAATAGTGTTATTTGTTAACAACAACATCTTGTTCCAACTATCTTTATTCTGATTATCTTCTCCCAAGAGGTAGTCATTGTACTCACATCAGTTATTACTTGGTTTTTCAAGATAAAAACAAAGACATCTCCTTAGATCAGTTTAGGCATACTCATTTGTCGTAGGTAAAGCCTCTACTGCCAGAAGGCATCCATAGCCTTGACAGGGTTACCTGTTACCCAGGAATGATCTAGTATCCTACTTAACAAGTATGCAATTTTCAAAGGTAAATCCTCATATACACTTATTGCCTTTTCTTTTCTTATTTCTCTTTTAATTCTTTAAGAATAATGTCTTGGTTTGGTGGCCAAAATTGACAATGTCGTTCACTTGATTTATAACTTAACTGGACAAGCTGGCTCGTGATGAGACCCCTTATCTTTTGATTGAAACAATCTCAAGTCATTACCTTGTTTTAATATGTAGTTTGGCAATGTTAATTAGTTATACTATTTATGATCATGATAAGACGACTCTTTATGAGACCTTTTATTCTTTAAGTTTAAAGTGCATAGTTGGATTACTCTTTGAATCTCACAATTTCCTAAAGTGGGGAGGAAGTCATTGGTTCCTTAAGAATTCTTTTGGACGACAATTGTAGATTTTAAAAATATCTTTTCCATAGACAATCTTTGTCTTTTGATACCTTTTATGACTGATACGAGGAAAAGTTCTTCCTAAGGTTTAATTTAACCAAAACTTGTATAGTTGAAACAAAAGAACAAGTAAAAATTTTCAGAGTGATAGCAATTGACCCTATGTTTCAAAAATAAAGATTAATTTTCCTAACCACTTCCACTTATACAAGTCAAAAAGAAAATTGACATGAGACACTATTCTTTTCGTGGAAACCAAAAGTAAACATTTTCAAGCTACTTTATTATCAAAAAGAAAATTAAACTAAAAACAATAATTTACAAAATATAGAAGAGATCATCTTCTATGGGAAATATTTTTTAAGGATTTGTCCATTAACAAGTAAATACTCTTTTCTCCCTGCTAAATCTTGTAGCATGAAAGTTGATTCACCAATGATTTTGACAATCTAGAATGGTCCAAGCCACATCCATTGGAATTTAGTATTCTTGAATTTCTCTTCATGGGCTTTATCCCATTTCAATACTGAGTCTCCAAGCTGAAAATCTTTTCTAGATACCAAGTTTGAATCAAAAGAAACTTTTACTAACTGTTGATGATGCGCATGGGTAATTTTGGCCTTTTCTCATTCCTTTTCAATCTTAAGGATCTGCAACTGTCTTAATTGCAAGGATGAGGAAGGGGTTTCTTCAATGAATTGAACCAAGGCTAAAGAAGGACTAGCTAGATTTGATGGGATGACCACTTCTTTCGTATAAACTAAATTAAAAGGAGAATTGCCAATAGAAGTTTTATGAGTTATTCGATCTACCCAAAGAGCATACATTAAAGACTTATGCCAGTTTCTATGATTTTGATCAATAATTTGTTTCACGATTCTAGTAAGGTTTTTGTTCATTGATTCAGCCAACCCATTTCCTTGTGGATAATAATTGACAGAATATTTAAGCTTAAAACCTCTTTTGAGCTCAAATTCAGTCATAGCATTACCGAAGAAATATGATGCGTTATCGAACATTAAAGCGGAAGGTAGCCAAAACTGGTAATTATGAATTGATCTATGAATTCGATGATACTCTCAGTGTTGGCTAACTTAAGCGGAACTGCTTCCACCCATTTAGTATTTCTGCTATTTAGAAGAGTGAGGAATGATCTCACCTATTATATCTAATCCCCATTGTTCAAATGGTTTATCGATGTTGAATGGATGTAATGGAAACGATGGTTTCCTCTGTCTTCCAGCAACAGTTTGACAAACCTAACATCTTCTTACATAGCTATGTGCATCCTTAAATAATGTTGGCCAGTACTAGCCTATGCGCAAGATTTTGTGTGCTGTCACATCTCCTACATAGTGTCCACCTGTTGGTTTGTCATGAAGTTCCTACAATACTTTTTCAGCTTCAGATTTCTCAAGGAATCTAAGGAGAATAGAATCATAATTCACTCTAAAGAGTACATCATTTACAATTTGATATTGTTTATCTTTTAGCCTTAGGGCTCTTTTCTCTGTTTGATTCAAAGGTGAAGGAGCATATCCATTCTTTAAGTAAAACATGATATCCACATATCTTGATTTAGTGTCTTTTAGGCTTACCTTATGCATTTGTACTTCATTGTCTTGAGATTGGGTTTCTGACATGTGCAATGCTCCAGCCAACATCCTGGAAAATCCTTGACCTTTTACAATATTTGCTAGTTTGATTTTAGCATCATATTCTTGCAGGTCTGTGATCCAATTTTCCCTCTTTTGGCCCACATCTTTCTGTACCAAAATAATTCTTACCACTGGAAATGGTACTATTAATTTCTTATGAGTTTTGAGAAGGAAGGGTCTAAAGTGTTTGATTGCTTTGAATATAGTCTATGCCTGTTTCTCAACATCAGAGTAATTTAATTCATCTCTTTACAAGTTCAAACTAAAGAAGGTAATTGGGGCTTCGGCTTTATCTTGATTGGACTGTCTGAATATTTCAGCATACGATTTCTCAGAGGAAAACGTATACAAAGTGAAAGGATCGGAAAATTTTGGAGTGGGTAGAGATGGAGCATTTATAATCGCTTGTTTTATCAAACCAAACACTTCATGTTCTGCATGACCGCATTTGAAAAGAGAGTTTTTCTTTATCATGGATTGGAGAGGTAACACGATTCTTGAAAAGTCGGGGAAAAATATTTTGACGAAATTACTCTGACCAAGGAAAGATTGCATTGATTTTTTGTTATGGGGTAGGGATATCTCAGAAATTTACTTAATTCTATCTGGATCAATATGGATTCCAACTTTAGAAATTATAAATCTGAGAAACTTCCCTTCACTTAATGTAAAAAAAAACTTTTTTGGATTAAGTAAGATCCCATATTGTTTACATCATTGGAAGATCTGTTTTAAGTCTCTGAGGTGGCTACTGCATTTTTTAGAATACACTATTATGTCATATAAGTAAATCACCACTGACTAATTCACTATTCCTTTAAATGCAATGTCCATGGCCCTTCGAGATGCGGAAATGACATTAATAATCCCAAACGACATCTTTTGATATGCATAAGTGCCCCATTTTGTTCTAAATGTGGTCTTCAATTGATTATCTGGGTGGACTAAGATTTGGTTATACCCTGAGAAGCCATCTGAAAATAACATTACTTCAAACCCTACAACCAATTGTAATATCTGTTCCATAGGGGGTAGTGGAAAATTATGCTTTTGGCAAGAATTATTGAGATTTCAAAAGTCAATACAAATTTGGATATCTCCATTTTTCTTTCTGACTGGTACCAGGTTGGAAACCCATTTGGAATGCCTAATAGGAAAAATAATTTTGGCTTATAGTAGTTTGTTCAAGTCAGATTTAATCTGGTTTTCCAAATTAGGATGGACATTCCTCAATTTCTACTAGACTGGCCTTTCATCAGCGATCATCAGAATAGTATGCTATATAATCGAAGTGTCGTAATTTTTTAGATCATCGTAATTCCACGCAAAGACATTTTTGTATTGTCTTAATAGTCAAATGAAAGATGATTCTTCCTTGGGTGTTAGACCAAGACCTAGGTTGACGTTCTATGGTTTTATGTTAGTCCCCATATTCACTAATTCATATATCAAAGTTGAACTCTGAAGTTTTGAATTGGTGGACCTTTTAAACCTACCCTTTAAGTCATATAGGTCCTCCAACTTGACTATGGATTTAGGTATAACATTATTGCTACTTCCTTGTTTCAGTTGCTTGTCATGTTGGTCTTCATCAATTATCTGATTATTGTAAGAGCCTTTTGAAGTCAGAAAACTTACAATATCAGGGTCATTGTTGAAAACTCTCCAGTTGGTCATATTATTAGGAATGGAGGGTCTAAAGATTAATTCAATCAAGAATCTGACTAGACTATAGTCCTCTAATGGAATGAGCTTGGAAGCCACATCAGCAAGGAGATCAGCACTAACATTTTGGAGTCTTGGAATAGATGAGATATTAAATACTATAAAGTGTGAATTCAGATCTCGTACTAATGATTGATAGTGCTTCAAGTGTCCTGACAGATGATGTATAATATTTCTTACCTGTCTGATAAAAATCTTAGAATCTCCATATCAAGACCGATTGCCTTGTATAACCATTGAACTAATGCTTCATATTCAGCAGTCTTGCTCGTGCAATCTAACTCAAGTCTGCATGTTAGCATGGTTTTCTCTCCTTTTGGGCTGAGTAATATACAACCTGCTCTTGCTCCATCATTAGACTTGGAACCATCAAAAAATAATTTCCAAAACAAAGTTTTATTTACAGGATTATAGACAAATTCAATGCACCTAGAAGTGTCCATTTGAGAGAAATTTTCTATCTTAGATAAAATGAAATTTTCTAAAAAAGATGAAGTATGAGCGTTGAAATTCCCTAAGAACGAATCAATGGAATAGTTTCCAATTATATTGTTGTTGTACGCTATAGGTTCGTTTTCCCCTTCCAACTCCATTACTATATACTTTTGGTGTCTTTCTCACTCAACCTTTATCTGATTTGGTTTATCATTGTAAGGGAGCCACATATGAGACCAATCAGTTGGAAAGTAACCGTGAAGCTTCCCTAACCAATACCTGCTAAGAATTAGTCCATAAAATTCAGGAATATCTGCAACAAGTATATCAATGACTTGACATACCTTTGGATTTGATGAAAGACTTATGGTCACTTGATTAAGCTCACCAATAACCTCGACTTGAGACTGATCCAGCTGTACCATGCGTACCACAGATTCTGAGGTTGGACATTTAACTTTCTGCAAACTATCTGAGGCAAAATATTAGATGAAGCACCATAATATACCAAACCGTTATGAAATTTTTTATTGAAAACTTCAAAGGTAAGGAGAAATGGAAGAGTATGGGATTTTAACCTTCCTCCAATCAAAGAAATGTCATTTGGATCGAATTTATTTGACATACTAGTACAAGGTCTTCCCATTTCATGAGTAGCTTGTGAGATTTCAGCGGAAGGTAGAGGCACAATAGGTCCTGCATGCAATTCATTCAAGAGAAATTTCTGTTGATGCTTTAATTTGTTGAGTTCATGAAAAGTAATATTAGACCTAGTATTCTTCAGGTCTTCAACAATGTTATACTCCATTTCATCGGAGATGATAAGCATTTTAGATAGAGTTGTTGAATCAAATCGGACTGGGTTTGTCTGAGTAACCTTTGGTGAGGATTTCTTTCTTGAGATTTTATCCTTAGGAGCCAAGCTTGGGTTTTTCTGTTTAGAACTAGATTGTGGAGGATCAAGTTGATTTCTACTTCTTGTAGCAACAGGAAATACATCTTGATCTTCTTCATCTGGAAGAATGAAATCCCACATTCCTTATAGTTGCACAACTTCATCATAATTAGTTTGTTCCTCATTCGAAACCTCCTTTTCTTCCCCTTTCGATTCTTCCTTTGTTATAGTGTTTAGAGGTTTCAGATCAATTGAAGGATTCCTCTTGAAGGGTTTATAAGGTTTCTTGGAGGAGGTTTCTGCTACTTGTTTCTTTATATCTACCATTTTGTTGGACATGGTTTTCAAGACTTTCTGTAACCCTTCCAGGTCGAATGGGACTTTTGATTTTCTTTTCTTAGGATCATCTCTAAAATAAAAAATTTAAGACTTTCTTTCAACTACAAAATTTTTCTTTTCTATGGCTAGGATACGTTTCTCTACAACTATCGCCTCTTTCATTTTTTTAGCTAACATTGGCTTGGAAGCTTTATCTACAAAGATGGCTAAATTTGAAGGCAAAGTGGAAATATACCTTTCATTTTGGACTTTGTTGCTAGGCTTCAATGCTGATGGTATTTTGTTTGATAATTTATTGAAGCAAGAATTGAAATCCTTAATTGGTTCTCTTGGTTCAGATTTCAAATTGGAGAGGTCATTGATTAAATTTGTTGTAGATCGGTCATCTCCAAATTTTGTCAAAAACTGATCTTGAAATGTATCCCAGTTATTAATGGATCCCGATGATAATGAAAAATACCATGATCCTGCTACTCCTTTTAAAGTATAAGGGAATAATTGTACAACTGCGTCCTCTTCCATTACTCCATTTAAATTTATGGACAACATGAAATTATTTATGTGCTCTTCGGCTGGTAGACCATTGTCAGGATTGAACTTGGGGAGCCATTTCTCAGGATGCATTGGTAATTGTGATAAGGGTGTAGGCATGTTCACAACTCCTGGATTAGCCCATGGCCTTGGTGGATGATTTCCTGCCATCGTTGGGGTATGAGTAGGAGGAGGTGTTGTAGTAATTGAAGGTGGTTGGGTGGAGGAGGATGTCACTCCTATACTGTGTGAACCACGATCTAGAGTTGTGGGATGGATGAATGAACTTGTCATGATATGGATGGGATGGTAGATGAAGATGATGATAAAACCTCACTTTGAGATTCTACTGGTGTTTTCCTAGCTTTCTTATGACTCGGTAAAGGAAATTCAATTGGTGGGATCCCTAGCTTTTCACTTTGTGCTCTATTCAGTCATTGAGTCAAGATCAAATGAGAAGTGACACTACCTTGGGAAAACTTAGATTCTTCTTGAGATAGGGAAATTCCCTATAACTTATGAATTAAATTTTGTAACTCAAGAGGATCTAAAGAAGAATGATCTGGTTTGCTTGGGATTTCAACAATGTGCTCTGTATTTTCTTTTTAATTTCTGGTTCAGTGATGGAAGATTTAAAATGCGAGCAAGAAGTTGAGGGTGTTGGTGAGGGATTTTTACTCTTAGAATGGTGAGAAGATGCATATTTACTTGCCATTCACAGTCAGGCCCTCCTTCTAGCACCAAATATGTTGAAGTCTTGAAAAATCAGGTCTACAACAAGGGGGATAACCACCCAGTCTAGACCTTAAAGTAGCTCCTTTTCCGTTTGGAATAATGGCTCCAACTAGGGATGATGGGACCAGTTTCCCAATATGTTTATGATGTGTGTACTAATGGGGTGATGTTTTTCTTTTTGAGGTTTTATGGGGTGAATGGTAGTTATAAATCTAATATATCTTTTAACTATCATATGCAATCTATTCTAATGAAAGAAAACACATAACTTTAAACTATGCCGGGAATGATGTTTCACTTTTGTGATCTAAAATAATTTCTAACAATAATTGATAATATAAATCATTCAATCACCACGAAAAAAAGAATCCATTAAAAATGATTGTTTCATATAAAAAGTTAGTCAAAACACTTATGAGAAACATATCGCATAAGAGTTATTCATATACTCAGCATAAAAAAGTAAATTATCACCATACAGAAGTGCAATAATGACAACTAAACATTCAGACTTTCATATATCAATAACTGAAAATAATTTACCGCTTGGCACATAAATAAAAAGTATATGGAGATAAAAATACCATTGGTAATAAGTTCTACTCATGAGCTACAACAATATAGATTTATCTTCAAATCTCTCAGCATCAACTAAGAGTACAAAAGTGCATTTCAGTAGCAGATATCAAACTCATATAAAAATAAATCTCATTCCATTCATTTTATCAAAACCTCCTCAGTGGGGGCAAACTAAATGTTCCGAAGAATTGTTTTTGATAAAACTCTGGACCCCTCTCTAAATGCATGAGAGGGGTTCAAATACTACTCTAATGAAATCTAAAAATAAATATTACAAAAATAGATGAGGAGGTTTAAACCACCTACCTCATTTTAAGAAAAAATGAACTAAAACAAAACAAAACTATATCTATGATAAATCCTACATCTAATCCTATAGATTGCAAATGTCTAGCATTGGTTTCAAGAGTGTCGGTTGGCTGACTTCAGCTCTTAACTATCCTACAAATACAATGTTGGCTAGAATTGGCACTATCTTCTCGGCAAAGGTTATGAGGCATTTCAGTGCCATCCATTAGCAATGTGGCTTTACCAGGTACTGCTAGTATGTGTCCCAGTTAAACCTATTTACTTGTTTAATCGACTCTACCTTTTCCTCTGCTATCTGTTTCCCCTTGTTTGAAGTTGTTGTGCCTTTGGGAGGAAGCTGTGGGTAGTTTCTGATATCAAATTGGCCTTGTGTAGATTTTCATTTACGCACTAAATGACAATGTTTTCTACTATCCTTGCCTCTTCCATCACCTATTCTACTTCTTTAAGCTGGGAATCTAATTTCGCAAATAACATCTCTTTGTGCAATTCGTCAATTTTGGGAAATTTCTCTCATTTCCCTTCTTCTGATCTCTGCCAATTCAAGAAGTCTGAAACCTTCTTAAAAATTGAATCATAATCAAGTTGTAAATCTATGACTTGATTTGTAATATTATCACTTGTTTCACAATGGGAATTCCATTGTGAGATCTTCTAGCAGAGTATTTCTTCTTGTTCCAAGAGCTGGGCATTAAGAGTGAGTGCTTCTGTGATAAACTCCCCAATTTTGGGATCCTTCTTATGCAGTTCTATCATAGATTGTAACTATTCTTCTTTATTGGCCAAACTGCTTTGACGATTCAATTACATCTACTAGAAGTATTGCTGGAGTTTTATTAATTGTGTTTTTGCTTCTTGAATGATGCTGACTTATAGTGGTTGTTTTTCTAAAAACAAAATCCTATCCTCCTCTTTTAGTAGCACTTGAACTTCTGTTGCTCTATCAATTGTTGCCGAACCATATGATCCTACGATCTGAGAGAGCCTAGTTAGATTTTCCGATGGGTTTGTAGTTGGGTCCTTCCAAAGAACATCCAGAGGTTCATCCTCTAGAGCGAGCACGACATCTATCTATATTTTCTTCCTTTGCCTTCTGACGATAGCCTTATGTTGCTTTCTATAAAATACGTCTAGAGGAGGAATCTCCTCTATATTTAGTACAATTTCAGATGATGGAGTAATAGGAATATGCTCCGTTTCTTAAGTATTAATATCCCCTTCTACCACCATTATTGTGGCTGTCTCTCTTAGGTTTGTCAGTAGCTCTGCACTTTGTTCCTAAGTGTTGATTAACTTATTAAAATTCTCCCATTCCCCTTCTATATCCACTACAAGCAGTTTTTTTGGATTTATAAGGGGAGTGGGAACTTCAGCTTGTTTCGGGATAAAACATGTTGGTCAGGCCTTTCTGTAGATTGAGCTGTGTCTTTAATTGACCCCTCACTTCTGCTGTGTTCACTCTTGGACCGATCATCAGACTTTTTAGCTGATTCTTTTTAGGAATTTGATTTAGACTTCTCTTCTTTTGAGCTTCCACTTATGTTTACACTGGGAGTAGGCTCCCTTATTGGTTCAATGAGAAATTGGTCCAAAGGGACCTTTGTTAACCTCTGTTTTGTATAATTTTCAAAACTTTTGAAGCTTTTCTAGGTCAAACTGAATTCGTTCCATATGTAGAACCTCTCTGAAAGTGTTCTTCTGCAGAAAGACATCGTGAAAGGGATATTCTTAATTGGTAAACACTTTTATTTTAACCATTGTAGTAAAATTACTTACAACACCAAAAGGATCACACTGCCTCCCCAGGAACTTTGGTAGTCGTAAACATAACATATTATCAACCTATTTAAAAGTGTGACCTAAGTCAAATAATGCAAAAGCTCCACATACTATAGGAAATTAAGGCCAAATGGCCTTTTTAGAATCTTTCAGTACTTTTCTCATTCCTCCAATGCCACAGGTCTGGTAGGCTATGTCCATGGACATTAGTTTATCAGGGATGTAAAAAGGAAGCACATGGGTAAAGCAATGCTACCAAACACCCTGATGTGTGTGAACAAATCCTCTCCAAACCACCTTCCCACTTGGAGAATGTCAACTTCAGCTTCTGGGGAAAATCTTGGGGCATCTTTGTAGTAGATAATTTTATGAATAGGGATCATAATTCCATGACAAATCTTGTAGAAATGTGGGATGAAATTGGATTCCCACAATACTTTGTGATAAACCTGAATGGCAAGAGGATTTTATACTGTCCACTTCCATCCCATGATAGGAAAATCAGGAACAAAACATATGGCGTCCATGACATAGGCACTCAAAAAGAATGGAGGGTAAACCCTTGAAGTAAAACATCTTTTAGTTAGATATCATAAAATAGTAGAGGCTAAATTATTGGATAAAATTTGGGCCCAATCCATTATGGTGGCATTGGTAGCCGCATCCAATAGAGGTAACCACTCTGATGAAAACTTATTGATGTCTAGTCGCCCAAACAATCTACACAACATTGCAGCTGCAAAATAGTAAGGAGAAGAAAGAGAGCGAGCGGCATACATACCATTTTTATCCTTCTATAATCTTTCCTTGTTGTTCGACCAGTTCTTTGTGCATTCTACCATGTCTTCGTTCTCCTTGGAAAACTTTTCTACAAACTACTTGTTGTAGCTAGCCTGGGGTTTTGGAAAGTGATATATGCGTCTCAAGTTGTTTGGGGTAAATGACCACATGACTTGCTGACTAGCCATCTTAAATTCCCTATCAAATATATCTGTGTCATCTATAATTCTTTCGCCATATCAGTGTAGGGGAGTATCTTCGGCCTCGTAGCAATACGGTGTAGAAACGAACATGCAAGCTTAGTTAGGGATGCTTTAGAAGAGCCGCGTTCGACGGCTGTAACTGTAACCTTCATAATTCTCGAGTTTGCCTCTTCTAACAATTGGTACATGGCTTCCTAGATAGATATCCATGCATCCCTATTACAAGTGGTGCTTGTGAATAATGGATTCATTTCTGTTTCATCATATGCAGGTGCTTTTCTCTTCTTCCCCATTTCATCGTGTATTACGCTCTCTGTACTCTTCCTGAAAATTGCAAGCAGAGAGCAAGGATATGATAAAGATGATAATGAATACAAGAAACATCAATAGAAAGACAAAAATAAGGTGATGGGAAAGCTTTTATTCTAAATCATATCAAAATATATCACCTTGTGTCAAATGGTCTTTTACCTTGATCCAAATCGTTTTTTAATAAATGACCACTAATGGACCATTAAGTTAAAATTTAGTGTTCATAACTTTTACATTGAACGACAAAAAGTACTGCCCTAGAACTCTGAGCCCTTTGATCTGCGATAAAAGCAATTTTTTGATTTGCTTCGTAATATCGCAAATCGCAATATCACAAAACCTGCTATTGTTAAAAATCATCGTTTCATTGGGCAACTGTGATATGCAATTTGCGAGAGGCTTATCGCATTTCGTAATATTTGGGAATTTTACATAAAGTAGTGTCGTGGAGTTTGCAATTTGCGATGTGATGAGGTTGTAAGACTTTGTGATCTCGCATTCTCGTGGATCACATTTTCAAGGAGTCAGTTTTAGAAGAGATGACCACTATGATCTTTTGCGATGAGATAATATCATTTTAAAAGTGGGTTTTTCAAAGCTTATCTTAATATTCGAGACTTTCCGCTTATAAAGCTTTTCTTAGGTCTTGTGGTCATCGAGTTATTTTTATAAGGAAACTCATAGCTTGTGATGTTTGATGCGCTTGGATTATGAAAAGGTAAATTTACATGTTTTAGCAAGTTCCACTTTGATATCTTGTTTTATTTTAAGAACAAAAAGGAAACATTAAATGTTAAGATTTGATTTTTTGGAAGGGTCCCCATTTATTAATGTTATTGCTAACACTAATAAAAAGCGGGGCTGTTGATGGTCACAACAATTGGAAATTCACTTGAAAGAACTAGTTATCTCTGATGGTTTTTTTCTTGAATTTTCTAAAACTTGTAAAATACAAATGGTTTTGAAAATGAAACTTTATTGTAGAAATATAAGGTAAATAGTGCTATTTGTTAACAACAACATCTTGTTCCAACTATCCTTATTCTGATTATCTTCTCCCCATACGTAGTCATTGTACTCACATCAGTCATTACTTGGTTTGTGAAGATAAAAACAAAGACATCTCGTTAGATCAGTTTAGGTATACTCATTTGTTGTAGGTAGAGCCTCTGCTGCTAGCAGACATCTATAGCCTTGAAAGGGTTATGTGTTACCTAGCAATGATCCAGTATCCTACTTAAGAAGTATGCAATTTTTGAAGGTAAATCCTCATATACACTTATTGCTTTTTCTTTTCTTATTTCTCTTTTAATTCTTAATGAAAAATTTCTTGGTTTGGTGGCCAAAATTGACAGTGCCATTCACTTGATTTATAACTTAACTGAAAAAGCTAGCTCGTGATGAGACCCCTTGTCTTTTGATTGAAACAATCTCGAGTCATTACCCTATTTTGGTATGCCGTTTGGCAATGTTAGTTAGTTATAATATTTCTGAACATGACAAGCCAGCTCTTTATGAGACCTCCTTGAATCTCACAATTTCCTAAAGTGGGGAGGAAGTCATTGGTTCCTTAAGAATTATTCTGGACGATAATTGTAGAGTTTAAAAATAGCTTTTCTGTGGAGAATCTTTGTCTTGTTATTGATACCTTTTATGATTGATATGAGGAAAACTTCTTGCTAAGGTTGATTTTAACCAAAAGTGTATAGTTGAAACAAACGAAGAAGTAAATTTTTTTAGAATGGTAGCACTTGACACTATGTTTCAAAAATAAAGATTAATTTTTCTAACCGCTTCCACTTATACAAGCGAAAAACAAAATTGACATGAGACACTATTCTTTTCGTGGAAACCAAAAGTAAACATTTTCAACCTATTTTATTATAAAAATGGAAACTAGACTAAAAACAATAATTTACAAAAAATAGAAGAGATCATCTTCTATCAGAAATATTTTTTAAGGATTTGTCCATTAATAGGTAAAGACTCTCCTTTCCTTGCTAAATCTTGTAGCATGAAAGTTGATAGGCTGATGATTTCGACAATCTGGAATGGGGCAAGCCACATCCGTTGGAATTTAGTATGCTTGCCTTCCTCTTCATGGGCTTTATCCCATTTCAATACTAAATCTCCAAGCTGCAAATATTTTCTAGATACCAAGTTTGAATTGAAATAAGCTTTTACTAACTATTGATGATATGCATGGGTAATTCTAGCCTTTTCTCGTTCTTCTTCAAGCTTAAGGATCTGCAACTGTCTTAATTGCAAGGATGAGGAAGGGGTTTCTTCAATGAATTGAACTAACGCTAAAGAAGGAATAGCTAGATTTGTTGGGAGGACCACTTATTTCCCATAAAATAAATTAAAATGAGAAGTGCCAACATAAGTTTTCTGAGTTATTTCATCTGCCCAAAGAGCATACATTAAAGACTTATGCCAGTTTCTATGATTTTGATCAATAGTCTATTTAATGTTTCTAATAAGGTTTTTTTTCATTGATTCAGCCAACCCATTTCCTTGTGGATAATAATTGGCAGAATATTTAAGCTTAAAACCTTTTTTGAGAATAAATTTAGTCAAATGATTACCTAAGAAATATGATGCATTATCGAACATTAAAGCGGAAGGTAAGCCAAACCTGGTAATTATGAATTGATCTATGAATTTGATGATACTCTCAGAGTTGGCTAACTTAAGAAGAACTACTTCCACCCATTTAGTAAATTAATCGGCAGTAGTAAGGATGTATTTATGTTGTTTAGATGAGTGAGGAACAATCTCACCTATTATATCTAATCCCCATTGTTCAAATGGTTGTTCGATGTTGGCAAGTTGTAATGGAAATGATGGTTTCCTCTGTCTTCTAGTAGTATTTTAACAAACTTGACATCTTCTTACATAGCTATGTGCATTCTTAAATAACATTGGCCAATAGTAGCATGCGCGTAAGATTTTATGTGCTGTCACATCTCCTGCATAGTTTCCACCGACTAGTCCATCATGAAGTTCCTGCAATACTTTTTCAGCTTCAGATTTCTCAAGGAATTTAAGGAGAACAAAATCATAATTCATCCTAAAGAGTACATCATTTACAATTTGATATTGTTTAGCTTTTAGCCTCAGGGCTCTTTTCTTTATTTGATTCAAATGTGAAGGAGCATATTCATTCTTTAAGTAAGATATGATATCCGCGCATATTGATTCAGTGTCGTTTAGGCTTACCTCATGTATTCGTACTTCAAAATCTAGAGACTGGGTTTATGAAATGTGTGATGCTCCAACCAACATCCTACAAAAACCTTGACCTTTTACAATATTTACTGGTTTGATTTCTGTGTCATATTCTTGTAGGGTTGTGATCCAATTTTCCCTCTTTCTATGGACGTCTTTCTATACCAAAAGATTTCTTACTACTGGAAATGGTACTATTATTTTCGTATGAGTCTTGAGAAGGAAGGGTCTAAAGTGTTTGATTGCTTTGAACACATCATAAGCCTATTTCTCAATGTCGGAGTAATTTAATTCAGCTCCTTCGAATTTCGAACTGAAGAAGGCAATTGGGGCTTCAACTTTATCTTGATTAGCGTGTGTGAGTATTGTAGCATACGATTTCTCTGAGGAAAATGTATACAAAGTAAAAGGATCAGAAAAGTTTGGAGTTGATGGAGATGGGGAATTTATAATCACTTGTTTTATCAAACCAAACACTTCATGTTCTGCATGACCGCATTTGAAAAGAGAGTTTTTCTTTATCATGGATTGAAGAAGTGACATGATTCTTGAAAAATTGGGGACAAATATTTTGACGAAATTAATCTGACCAAGGAAAGACTGCATCACGTTTTTGTTACAGGGTAGGGATATCTCAGAAATTTCCCTAATTCTATCTGGATCAATATGGATTCCAACTTTAGACACTATAAATCCAATAAGCTTCCCTTCACTTAATTCAAAAAATGACTTTTTTGGATTAAGTGAGATCCCATATTTTTGACATCATTCGAAGATATGTTTCAAGTCTCTGAGTTGACTACTACATTTTTTAGAATACACTGTTATGTCATATAAGTAAATCATAACTGATTTATTCACTAATCATTTAAATGCAATGTTCATGGCCATTTGAAATGTGGCACCAACATTAATCAACCCAAACGACATCTTTTGATATGCATAAGTGCCCCATTTTGTTCTAAATGTGGTCTTCAATTGATGATCGGGGTGGACCAAGATTTGGTTATACCCCGAGAAGCCATCTAAAAAGGACATCAGTTCAGACCATGCAACTAATTGTAATATCTATTCCATAGGGGGTAGTGGAAAATTATCCTTTTGGCAAGCTTTACTGACATTTCGAAATCCAATACAGATCTAGATATCTCTGTTTTTCTTTCTGAATGGTACCAGATTAGAAACCCATCTGGAATGCCTAACAGGAAAAATAATTTTGGCTTTCAGTAATTTGTTAAACTCAGACTTAATTTGGCTTCCCAAATTAGGATGGATTTTCCTCAATTTCTGCTCGACTAGCTTTTCATCAACGATCATCGGAATTGTATGTTGTATAATAAAAGTGTCGTAAGTTTTGAGATCATTGTAATTCAAGGCAAAGACATTTTTGTATTGTCTTAACAGTCAAATGAAAGCTAATTTTTCCTTGGGTGTTAGACCAAGACCTAGGTTAACACTCTATGGTTTTATGTTAGTCCCCAGATTCACTAATTCATATCTCAGATTTGAACTATGAAGTTTTGAATTGGTGGACCTTTTGAACATATCATTTAAGTCATATAGGTCCTCCAACTTGACTATGCATTTAGGTATAGCGTTATTGCTGCTTCCTTGTTTCAGATGCTTTTCATGTTGGTCTTCATCAATTATCTGATTATTGTAAGAGCCTTCTAAAGTCAGAAAACTTAAAATATTAGGGTCATCGTTGAAAACTCTCCAATTGGTAATATTATTAGGAATGGAGGGCCTAAAGATTAATTCAATCAAGAATTTGTCTGGACTATAGTCCTCCGATGAGATGAGCTTGGAAGCCACATTAGCAAGGAGGTCAACACTAGAATTTTGGAGTTTGGGAATAGATGAAATATTAAATTCTATAACGTGTGAAGTTAGGACTTGTACTAACAATTGATATTGCTTCAAGTGTCCTAACAGACAATGTATAGTATTTCTTACCTATCTGATAACAATCTCAGAATCTCCAAAGACTTGCAGATATTTGATATCAAGCCCAATTGCCTTGTATAATCCTTGAACTAATGCTTCATATTCAACAATATTGTTTTTGCAATCGAACTCGAGTCTACATGTTGGCGTGGTTTTCTCTCCTTTTGGGTTGACTAGTATATAACCTGCTCCTACTCCATCATTAGACTTAGAACCATCAAAAAATAATTTCCAAAACAAAGTTTTATTTATAGCTTTATCTACAAAATCAATGCATCTAAAAGTGTCTGTTTGAGAGAAATCTTCTACGTGAGATAAAACAGAATTTTCTAAAAAAGGTGAAGTATGAGCATTGAAATTCCCTAAGAATGAATCAATGAAATAGTTTCCAATTATATAGTTCTTGTACGTTATAGGTTCATTTTCCCCTTCCAGCTCCATTACTATATGTTGGGTTGTGTTATATTCTTTCCACATAGTTAACAGGCGTTTGAGGGGTACTCGTAACCCGACTTTATGGGGTCCAAGGCAGCGCCCTGGAAAATTTTGGTTTTGGACCCTATGTTAGGTTGGGCGGACCCACCTATGGTTTTGTGCATGATTTTCGCACATGTTTTTTGGACGCGATGGTTTTCAGTCCATGGTATTATGCTTCGCATGTATAAATATGTATTGTAACATTGAAAGGAACATAATGAAAAATCAAGCTGGTAGTCTCGGTTTTGAGATCCAGTGGGAAATCACTGTGTATATGTGTTTTATGTGTTATGCTCTCGCATTTTTATTTTTCCTGTGATTTAGAATTTGTATGCAGGTAATTTCTGTACGGGGTTAAAACCTACATTTGGTATCGGAGTTGTTTTGGCTTCAAGGGGATGCCTTTGTTGCTGAGGGGTTTCACTCGGGCCTGTGGTAGGCCCTGTTCAGTGGGAGATCTACGAGATCGATTCTAGTGGTGAAAGAAGATGGTGAGCAACGGAAAGATAGAGATTGAGAAGTTCAATGGTCAGAGTTTTGAGTTATGGAAACTTAGGATGGAGGATCTGTTGGTGGATAAATGTCAATGGATCATGGTAGATCCAGGTACTAAACCAACGGGAGTGACCGATGAAGAATGGAAGAAGTTGGATCGGAAGGCAAAGATCACAATACGATTGTGTGTCTCAGATTCATTATTGTTGAATGTATCAGGGGAAGCTATGGCGAAGGCTTTGTGGGACAAGTTAGGGACTTTGTACCAATCTAAGTCTCTGGTTAATAAACTGTTCCTGCAGAAAAAGCTGTATAACCTGAGGATGAAAGATGGAGACTCGGTGACAGAGCATCTGAATGCGTTAAATACTGTGGTAAGTCAGTTATTATCTGTTGATATTAAAATTTCAGATGAAGATAAGTGCATCAGTTTGTTGTGTTCTCTACCAGACTCGTGCGATAGTCTGGTTATTGCAATAGGTAGCAATGCAACTGCTTTGCAGTTTGATGAAATAGTCTCAGCCTTGCTAACGGAGGAGATGAGACGGAAAAATATGGACAACCAGAATGGTGATGCCTTGTGTGTACGAGGACGGTCCCAGAACAGAAACAAAAATAAGTAATCGAGTGGGAGATCTAAATCTAGAGGGAGATCTAAATCTCCAGGAAAACCTATAAAGGTGGTGTGCTGGAAATGCGGAAAGGAAGGGCACTTTAGAAGGGAGTTTAAATCTAAAGCTCCTGATAAAGGAAAGGATCTGATGATGCTCCTTCTGCAGAGGCGAAAACCACCTCAGATGAAGGTGGGGATGTGTACTTGGCTTCTTCAAGTACACATGTAGATCATGAGGCATGCTTAATTGACTCAGGTGCATCCTTTCACTTCACTCCCCATAGAGAGTGGTTCTGCGAGTATGAGAAATACGATGGTGGTGATGTCTTCTTAGGAGATGATAGGAAGGCTAGAATCATTGGTCGTGGAAAAGTAAAGTTGAAGTTGCAAGGTGGAAGGGTTAGAACCCTTCCGGGTGTTCTGCATATTCCTGCGTTGGCCAAAAATCTTATTTCTGTAAGCAAGTTGGATGATGCACGTGTAAAGACAATGTTTGAGAAGGATACCTGCAAGATGGTTCGAGGAGCATTGGTATTGATGCGGGCAGTTCCAATTGGAACTCTGTACAAGCTGCAAGGTAGCACTGTTGTTGAAGGGTGCAATAGTTCTATGGTTCTTGAAAATGGAGTAGAAAATCTAGTGGTCTATGGAGAGAAGACCATGTTGTGGCATCAAAGGCTTGGACATATTGGAGAGAAGGGCCTTCGAATACTTCATGGTAAAGGTATGGTAGAAGGTATGAGTAATAGCTCTCTGGATTTTGATTTCTGTGAAAAATTTGTATATGGGAAGCAGAATCGGGTGAGTTTCCCCTCTGGTGGTAAGAGGACGAAATAAATATTAGAGCTTGTGCACAGTGATGTGTTTGGACCTGTGAAAGTTCCATCACTGGGTAAGTCTGTGTACTATGTATCATTTATAGATGACTTCTCAAGGAATACATGGATATATTTCCTTAAGAAGAAATCTGAAGTCTTTGACAAGTTTAAAGAATTTAAGGCTC